>PVHY01015123.1:0-36657 GCA_004024945.1 Uropsilus gracilis
CCAGGGTACCACAGACTCAAGCAATCCCCAGCCTCAGCTTCCCAGGTAGCTGGGATTACAGGCATGCGCCACCATACCCAGCTATTTTTTGGAACTAGGTCTCACTATACGGGCCCCAGGCGGGACTCGAACCGCGATCCCTAGCCCCTGCCGCTTCATAGGCTGAAGCTTACAAGCACGAGCCACCGTGCCCGGCCATTAGGTCCTTCTTGAACTTGTTCCACTTCATCTTCTGATGTTTCTCTTCCTTGCACTCTTGCTCTTTCGCTGTGTCATAGTGGAAAAAAAATAGTTTTAGGCCCTCTCCTTAGTGGAGCTTAAGGTCTGGAGGAGGAATGGTAACAGTCAACATTTATTGAGGACTGACTGTGTGCTAGACACTGCCTTTCTACTTCTGTGGAATCTTTCTTGTTTCTTTTGTTTTTCTATGTCATGTAGAATAAATTTTACTCTTTTGTGTAGGCTTCAGATATTTCTTCAGAGTCTAGACTTTTAAAAGCAGTTTGTATAGTTTATTTATCTGTGTAGCCTGAGATTAGTACTGAGTGGGAATCCAGTAAATGTTTATTAAATTAATAATTTTCAGAACTCTTCATTCTCTCCCCTCCGTACTTAGGATCAAAGTCCAGCTTTTTTTTTTTTTTTTTTTTTTTTTTTGAGACTATGTCACACTGTTTTTGCCTGTGAAACCGCAGGCTCATGTTACCCGGAGTACCATGGACTCAAGTAATCCTCAGCCTCAGGTTCCCAGGTAGCTGGGATTACAGGCGCATGCCATCAAGCCCAGCTATTTTTTTGGAACTAGGTCTTGCTACATTGCCTCAACTGGGACTTGAACCATGACCCCTGGTCCCCGTCGTGGCTTACAGGCCTGCACCACCATGCCTGGCCACCAAAGTCCAGCTTTTTGAGGTTTAATGCTTATCTCACTGAGGTGTTCCCATACTTTATATTGTATTTGCCATTTCAGAATTTATTTTTGACAGTTTCTTAAGTATTACAGAACCATATTAAATAAGAATTCTGGTTTTTCCTATAGGCCAGATTGCTTTTAAAAAGTATTTTTCATATTAACCTTTATAGCTCCACTAAGAGTGCTACAGTTCCCCCAGGAGTTCTGGAGTAGAGAATGAAATTAGGCATTGATAAAATATAAACTAAATTTTCAAGGACTTTTCGTGAATCAGCTTTTGATTAAATGAACTTTAGTAGCTTTACTACTAAAGTTTACTACTACCTGACAGTTTTCACCTGTCTTTAATAATTGGACTTAATTTTTTCCTAACCCTATAGTTTTTATGAAGATGCTAGTCATTAGATAATGCTACTTTTTAATTTAGAGATATTTGTGACTGGTAAGCTTATACTTAGGGTAACTGGTAGTAGATAGAAAATATATATAATCATTGTGCTTTGTCAAATTCTACATCTGATGATTTCATGATATTTTTTTCTTTCTTTCTTAAAAAGAGAAAATGCTCTAGCAAGTGCTGATTTAGAGGAAGTAATTCATCAGAAACAAGGGCAGAAAAGGAAACATTTGCAATATGTTGTTAAAGTAGCAGATGAAAAAATACTTGATGATGTAGATCGAAGGGAAAAAATCCAAATCAACCAAGAAGAAGAGAGATTAAAGAATGAGAGAACAGTGTTTGTTGGGAATTTGCCTGTCACATGTAATAAAAAGGTGAGTTTGTACTGTATATTGTAACAATCTGGAGACATTCATTAATTTATTTAATCTTCCTGTATTAAATAAGCACATAATAAATCATTAATACATAATTTTGTTATAAATGACTACATAAATCATTCTATAGATTGATTCAATATTCTACTCCATTCCATTCCCATAGTCACTGCTTTAATTCAGAATTTTTGCAAATCCTTTTGAACTATTGCTATGGTGTCCCGTATAGATTTTTTTCTTCCTGCTACATGCCACTGTAATATAAATTCCATTTGTGCAGGAACATTTATCTTTTTTCTTCACTGCTCTGTCCTTAGCTCCTGAAAATAGTGTCTAGTGCATAGTAGAAGCTTGATAATTTTAGTTCTATAAATGAATTAATACATAAATGTGTAAATTAGTACTTAGGCATTTCTTCCAAGTGATAGTCACACTTTTGGCAGATCCTTGGGTCAAAATCCTATCCTGTTAAGGACAATTTAAATTCCACTTCCTTAGAAACAAGAATGCAAATTGATTATAAGGAACTCAAGGAAAGGAAGTATATATAGTGCTTTACACATTCAATAAATTATTTTTTAAAAGACTGAAAGATAAAAATGTTAAGTGGGTCGGGCATGGTGGTGCATGCCTGTAAGCGGCAGCCTAGAAAGCCATGGCCTGGGCCAGGGATCACGGTTTGAGTCCCTCCAGGGGCATATAGCGAGACCTAGTTTCAAAAAAAATACAGCTGGGTGTGGTGGCGCATGCCTGTAATCTCAGCTACCTGGGAAGCTGAGGCTGGGGATTGGTTGTGTCTGTGGTACCCCAGGCAACGTGAGCCTGTGGTTCCACAGGCAAAAATAGGAGACCTAGGCTAAAAAAAAAATGTAAAGTGCCTCACGGACACTAACATGAACTTATGTTTTCTTTGTACATAAGTTTTGGGAAAATTTTTCATAGTCCAACTGAATGGTCACCATTTTCCTAAAGTATTCTGAGAACAAAACCAGATAGTTTGACTTATCAGATAGTTTGACTTAGTTCCTTTGTATTGTCCTGCACACCACACTGATCAGGAAGGAAGACAGAGATGTGGAGACTGATGTCCAGTGGCTCATCTGCTCACCTTTTCGTAACCCATATTTGGTAATCTGAAAACAGACTAAATGAAGTGTGTATGTATGAATACATTTATTTATTTTTATTTTTTAGAAGCTGAAGTCATTTTTTAAAGAATATGGACAAATAGAATCTGTACGATTTCGTTCTCTGGTATGTTTTCACCCTTCTGCTCCTTAAAATAGCATAATCTTTGAGTGTATTATACTGACTTAGTGTTAGTAATGTCTTGTATTAGACACCGAGATGGAGGGTTGCTTGACTTTAAGCTTTTGAATCAACAGGTTGAAATCCAACCTAAATCAGATTTACAACCTAAGTCATTAAGTTGCTCTTTGTGACTTCTCAGATTTTGTCAGGTAATTTGATGAGTTCACATAGTGAAATGATATTTTACTACTAAGCAATGTGTTCTGTGAGATGGTTGGGTGATGTTTGTTGTTCTACTGACTAAGCAGAAAGTTTAATACTTATTAAGTAACATTTCTAGAAAAGATTAATTTAATATTAAAACCATAGAAATAAATGGTGCTGATTTCATCAACTAAGTAATTATACCATGATCCTCAGAATATGAAATAAGCATCTTATATACTTTTTCAATTAATATGCATTAGAATATAAGAAAGTTCAGTCCATGTTTTTGTTTTTGTCATGTCATTCTCTAAAATGGGATTTCTCAGTCTTCATACAACTGACATTCTGCCCTGGAAAATTCTTTGTTGTTGGATGCTACCCTGTACATTGTAGCATGTTTAGTAGCTTTCCTGTCTCTGCCTGCTAGTTGTTTGTAGTAAGTACCCTTTCTACCCCAGTTGTAACAACCAGTAATAGCTCCAGTCACACCAGATGTTCCAATGGGCAAACTGCCTACTTCTCTAAAAGTTGACATTTCTCAGTGTTTTGTAATAGTCTCTTATATTTCCCTCTTGGCATTTGTTTCTTACTTTTATCGCATATATTTTGTTTACCCGTCTCCCATTTCTCCCTGTCAGATTTGTGCGTGATAAATGTACTTGAGTGTCTCAAAACCCCATTTTAGCATGTCTATGCTTTTAACCTGTATCCATCATCTACCCTACCTGTACTGCCTGTTTATTTTATATATTATTTATTGCCTTAGACTGCAGGCCTTGTCATTGCCTTTGAATCTTCTTTGGCACACCCAATCTGTTGTTATCCCTGCCTGTTTTTCAACTTGCCAGAATAGTTGCTGAGGCCTGTTTTAGTTTCTGCCTTTAGTTTACCTCTAATTTAGCCAACATAATACTGGCAGCTTAATTGTCCTAAAGTACTTCATTCTGAATTCCTCCTACATGAGCTTCCTCTTATCCCTTCCAATATTACCCTCCCTCTCTCCTTCCCACCTTCCCTTTTCCTTCCTTTCCTCCCTCCTCTGTATGTCACCCCCATACACCTACCTTGGCCTGTTATTACTTTGGGGCATCCTGCCCAGATTCTTCCCTATCCCTAGACCACTGCATCTTTGGTGATGCTGCTAGATAGTACAGAACCCATACTACAGTGTAGTCCTTGTGATACTATCTTTAATGGCTTTTACATTGTCTCTCTGCTCCACCAGACTGTAAACTGATTAAAAATAACCAATTTGTCTTACTTGTGCTTGGTTACCATTACCTGTACATTGTCTACAGAAAACATGTTTTGATATTCTAACAAGCTTGTTTTTCTCACTGTTTATGAGGTCTGTCCACCTTAGCCTTTTGGTTTGCATAGGCCCTGAGTTCCCCATATGAGTCCTGCGGCCCAGGAGCTGTGCTTGTTGCTTGACCTTTCTCACTCTTGACCTTTTCTCAATTCATTTCTTTTGCAGGTGTTCCTTCTTAAATTCTAATTTTGTTGATCAAAATACTATTTTTTAGTAGGCAGTTGCAGTATTAGTTATTAAAGATTTTTCTGATACTTTATTCCAGTGAATGGTGTTTTTTCTTTAGCTACTCTGTGCTCTTTAGTACTTTATATTTGTTTGCTTATATCTTCGACAACAGCATCTACACTCGATAGAAGTCCTAGAAAGCACCCAATAAAACTGTTTGCTAGTCACCACTCATGAATCAATTATTCGTTTGGGCATTTATTCTACTGTGTTTCTTCATAATTTGATAGCAGGACAGATATAGGAGAAATTCAGTTTGTTTAGTTTTACTATATAAAATTTTTGGTGAGTAAGAAGGAAAGTTTTCCAGATATTTACAAGTGCCCTAAATGAGACTGTCATTCACTGGTGTTCCTAGACTGTGGGCTGGCGAAGTCTGTCTTTTCTAGCCTTCATCTTCTCAATACCTGTCAGTATTGACACACACAAACCTGACAGTTATAATTATTGATTAAACTTCCTCCATAGCCGGGCATGGTGGCTCATGCCTGTAAGCTTCAGCTTATGAAGTGGCCGGGGCTAGGGATCGTGGTTCGAGTTCCGCCTGGGGCCCATAGCGAGACCTAGTTCCAAAAAAATAGCTGGGTGTGGTGGCGCGCGCCTGTCATCCCAGCTACCTGGGAAGCTGAGGCTGGGGATTGCTTGAGTCTGTGGTACCCCGGGCAACAAGAGCCTGCGGTTCCACGGGCAGAAATAGCGAGACCAAGTCTCAAAAAAAAAAAAAAAAAAATTAAATAAATAAATAAACTTCCTCCATAAAAGTTTCCTTACCCCCTCCACTCTCCAGTGCTATGTAAAACTAAAAGAAAAGTGAACCTGAATATAAAGGAAATTTCCTTATTTTCCAGTTGAAGGTACCACAATTTTTTTTCCCAACTACCATTTATAAGCTTTTACAGATATAGGTGTAATATGTACATTCTTTATCATTTTAGCTTGACATATTTAAAATCACATAGGATGTGCGAAAAATAACAATTTATAAATATTGCTTTTATCATGTTCATTTTATAAAAGTTTTCTTTACGTTATTCATGTGCATCTTTAACATCAGTGTCCCCCTCATGGTTAGAAACCACTTCAAGTCATATAACAAAATTTGAGGTCATGTTTGCTTCATTTTGGACCTGTCTGATCTGAGTGTGGATGTTTCTGTACTCGGTCCCATTCACATAGCATTAGGATAGTTTCTGATTCATTGTTTTTCTAGACTGTTTTAATTATCTTCTAGTAGAGTTAAAAATTTAGAATTCAGTTAACTAAAATTTAATGTTTCAAATAATGAATTTTCTCTAATTTTTTTTCTTAAAAGATTCCAGCAGAGGAAACTATGTCCAAAAAGGTGGCAGCAATAAAGTAAGTTTTTAATTATAAAAAGGGAGTTGTTTTTCCCCCACTTTTTATTTAATTTTTGTTTTATTGATTAGGCACACATATTTTTTGCATTTGTTGAATACCCCAGGGTGGGAATAGTTTTAAACTTTTGTTTTGGTAAGAAATTGCATTTCTTAATTTCATAGATTTTTTTTCTACTTGGATACTAATATCATGCTTTGGCTTGTGTGTGTATTAACATTGGAATTTGTTAGACCTTTGTCTTTAAGCCTAGTGTAAATTGTAGGTCATGGAACATATGGTAAAATAGAAACTTCAAGGGGGTCAGTCAGGTGTAGTGTTTGAAAGGGTGTAAAGTTTGCACGTAAATATTCCAATAGGAATCATGAACACCATGTTTCATCATTGTAGGGCACACATTCCTTAACATCGAAATCAAGATGCACCTGAAAATCAGAAGTGCTCCACAGTGTTGGCTAGTTCAGGTTTTTGCAGAGACAATTTGCTTGCTACAGTACTACCAACCCAAGACCTCTTTAAATTCTCTTTAAGGGTTTCCAAACCATATGGGTAGTGTGGCTTGTGGTTCTTGTTCTCAGGATTCCCTCATTTCATTTTCCACTTTGTTTCCAAGGATAAGAATGCAGGTTTCCTTACTAAAAGTTACTTCTCATTTATTTTCTTCATTGAACTATAGACTTATGTAAATTTTATAAAACCTTTATTTCTCATGTACCTTTCAGTTTTTTCTATTTTTTTCTTCCAGCCTGGGATTTTTTTTTTCTTACTGGTACATGAAATGGCGAATTTTAGAAGCAGAAGTTTATATGTAATAAACACGCACATTTATGTATGTATAATACATAAACACGCACGTTCCTCTCTGAATGGACCCTTCACTGTTCATTTCCAGGTTGCTTGGCTTCCCCTAGATTTCAGCTCTCTAATGGCTTCAAAAGTTAGGATGTTCTAGATTATGTAGTGTGTTACAGTTAAGAGCAGAAGTGGTACTATTCTTGGCTTTAGCTCGTGGGGGGGGAGGGTTCTGTCATTAATTTTCAAAAAGTAAGAATTTGCCAAGTAGGAAGGGGCAGAGAGGTACTTTGCATTTGTATTTCCTCTGCCAAAAAGATCTTTGGGAGTTGCAGAAGTACTACATGATTTTCAAGGTTTTTAAAAGTCACCTTTCTATTTATGTTGTTTTGAAGTTTGTAATCTGTCCAGCCTGTGACGTTACATGGATGAGCCACTGTTCTCACAGTGATGATTAGTAAGAAAATTTGGGTTACATGTTTCAGCCAATGTTTATGATATTGTATTGTTATTAAGTACTATTAAGAGATAAAACTTACCCTAGGAAATCTTGTCATATGTATTGAGTGAGAGTGAGAAATAGCCTGTATTTATGTTAGTGACTTGAAGAAAACATTTTCCACTGACTTACACTTTTTTTTACTTTTGGGATGTAGACGTAAAGTTCATCCTGACCAGAAAAATATTAATGCTTATGTTGTGTTCAAGGATGAGAGTGCTGCTACACAAGCGTTGAAAAGGTAATTTTATATCTCTTTGAGGTTCAGCAGATTATTTAAGTGTGCATAGTACATGTTTTATTCTTTGGTTTCATTTTGGACAAATATTACAGTAACCTGAGCTCTTTTCCTTTTTTTTAATTTTAGTTTGTAATCACATTTGCAGTAGCAATTTCTTCATATAACAACTATCTATGGATCCAGGGCTTATTTTAATAGTCATATCTCCCTCATGTTTATAATACAGAAATGGAACCCAAATTGCAGAAGGATTTCGTGTCAGAGTTGATCTTGCATCTTCTACCTCCTCTGTAAGTAGTACTTGAGCTATTTAAATAATTTAAATTCTTATGGAAGGAAACCTTTTTTTCTAAGCTTTGGAAATACAAATGCAAAGTACCTCTCTGCCCCTTTCTACTTGGCAAAGTTCTTACTTTTTGAAAATTAATGACAGAAAACTCCCCCACCCCCACAGAAGAGCTAAAGCCAAGAACAGTATCACTTCTGCTCTTAACATTAAGATACTACATAATTTAGAAAATCCTAACTTTTGAAGCCATTACAGAGCTGCAGAAATAGGCAGACTTCTCTTTAGATTGTTTAATGGGCAGCAGTTCTGATAGTCAACAGTACTGACATATAACCTTTGTCTTGGGCATTGACAAGACAGGTAATTTTCGACCTCTGTCCTCCAACTTTTAAAAAGTTTATAGAGACTTTAGCTTGCTTTAGTCAGGTGCACTGTCCATGCTTAGTTCAGTTGGTTAGAGCGTGGTGCTAATAATAATCAGGTGCACTGTCCAGATGGTTTTAGCAATGCGTTTCATCTCAAAACATGTCCTTAGCAGCTTCTGGGAGCAAGAATGGCAAGTGAAACCCACTTTGGTGGTGTTGGGAGGCTTCATTTGCCAAAGTCCAACTCAAAAGTCAGCAGGTGGTCACATTCTTTGGATTTCATTCCCCAACCCAAAACAGAACACTTCTTCCTCCTGTGTTTGCTCACATTGCAGCAGGGAAGGCTGTGTGGGATTAAATCAGGAGTTGGAGACCTAGCAGTTTGGTGGGATGAGGGAATAGGATGCATTTTAGGATAACTTCCATTTTCTGCTCCATTAAATGATTTTGATTAATCCTTTTTGTGTTTCAGAGGGAGAAGAGATCAGTGTTTGTGGGCAATCTCCCATACAGTAAGTTTCAATAAATAAAGTATTTATCATTAATATAACAGATATAACAACTGAGTGATAACCTAATGTTTTGCTTTGAGATTAAAAAGCGTGAAATGTGACTTGCCTAGTTTTCATGGCATTATGCTTAAATTACTATATATAACATTTGCAGCTAAGGCAATTCCAACTCTTTCATTTCTTCTTTGGTTGAATTTATTTTTAGAAGTTGAAGAATCTACAGTTGAGGAACACTTTTTGGATTGTGGCAATATTGTGGCAGTAAGAATTGTGAGAGATAAAATTACAGGAGTTGGCAGAGGGTTTGGCTACGTGCTTTTTGAGGTATGAGGGACAACTGCATTATTACTGTTCTGAAAAGATGGGACTATGGGGATTGTCACTGCTCTTTCATCTTAGTCTTTTTATAAAATTGACTATATTTAGATCACCAAACACTAAACCACTGTTTCATGCCTAATATTACTAGAATATACATAGTGTTAGAGACTATGCATTCTATTCATATATACATGCTGTCTGCTGGCACTTGAATTTTCCTTACCTCATTAGTACATGTCCTTTTTTTCCTACTTTTTTGTATTTGTGAACCTAAAAATTTGCAGCCTGCTTCTACTGGGTTTTGTGAGGTTTTTTTGTGTTTTTTTTTTTTTTTTTTGAGATTAGGTCTCAACTATTAAGCCTGTGGAACCGCAGGCTCATGTTGCCCAGGGTACCACAGACTCAAGCACTCCCCAGCCTCACCTTACCCAGGTAGCTGGGATTACAGGCGCATGCCACCATGCCCAGCTATATTTTTTTGGAACTAGGTCTCCCTATGTGCCCCCGGCGGGACTTGAAGCATGATTCCTGGCCCTGGCTGCGGCTTCCTAGGCTGCCACTTAGAGGCATGCACTATCGTGCTCGACCTCTGCTTTTGCTTCTTTTGTGTAAGCATCTTCCATTGAGTGGTCTGACATATAATTTACAGTTTTTTCACTCGTTTCTCAAACATTCTCAAATTTTTCATATTCCTTATTATTACGGGGTTTTTTTTTTTCAAATGTTTGTTTACGTTATAGGATTACTTCTTTAGGCTAGATTCCCCAATGGACTGTTAGTAACTAGGTCAGAATAAGTGATTATTTCTGAATTTCTGATACTTTTGCAGAGATGCTGATGTTTGTCAGATAGGGTTTTTTTTTTGTTTCTGTTTTCTTTTTTTTTTTGAGACTGGGTCTCGCTATTTTTGCCCGTGGAACCACAGGCCTTCGTTGCCCGGGGTACCACAGACTCAAGCAATCCCAAGCTTCAGCTTCCCAGGCTGCTGGGATGACAGGCGCGCGCCACCACGCCCAGCTATTTTTTGGAACTAGGTCTCACTACAGGCCCCAGGTGGGACTCGAACTGCGATCCCTAGCCCCAACCGCTTCATAGGCTGAAGCTTACAGGCACGAACCACCATGCCCGGCCTTGTTTCTGTTTTTTTTTTTAAATAATAGAGACTAGGTCTTGCCTTGTTGCCTGGGGTATCCTGAACCTGCGGACTCAAGTGATCCCTAGCCTCAGCCTCCCAGGTAGCTAGGATTACAGTCATGCGCCATAACACCAGCTTTTTTTTTTTTTTTTTTTGAGACTAGGTCTTGCTATGTTACCTGGGGTAGTCTTGAACCCATGGACTCAAGTGATTTCTAGCCTCTGCCTCCCAAGCAGCTGGGATTACAGGCACATACCACCGTCCCCAGCTCTACCAGATAGTTTTTAAGAAAGGTTATCATAGCCTTATATTTCCAGTATTATATCATAGTTAACTTGCTGTTTCTCTGCTCCCTGTCTTCTATTGCAAATTTGTCGATTAAGTATATCAATTATTCAACGAACAATTTAATGACTCTCTTTGGGTTACCAGCATTTAGTGGCTCTGTATTAGAACAAAACAATAATAGAAAAGAGGGCCAAACACAGTGGCTTGTGCCAGTAAGCTTCAGCCTATGAAGTGGCCAGGGCTAGGGATCGTGGTTCGAGTCCCATTCTCGCCCGTAGCGAGACCTAGTTCCAAAAAAATAGCTGGGTGTGGTGGCGCACGCCTGTCATCCCAGCTACCTGGGAAGCTGAGGCTGGGGATTTCTTGAGTCTGTGGCCCCCTGGGCAGTGAGAGCCTGTGGTTCCACGGGCAAAAATAGTGAGACCTAGTCTCAAAAAAAAAAAAAAAAGAAAGAAAAATAGCTGGGCATGGTGGTACACGCCTGTAATCCCAGCTACCTGGGAAGCTGAGGCTGGTGATTGCTTGAGTCTGTGGTACCCCGGGCAATGCGGAGCCATGGGCAAAAATAGCAAGACCTAGTCTCCAAAAAAAACCACAATAATAGAATTTTGGATCTAAACATAATCCTACATGGCATCCTTTGCACATCTTAGGAATTGTAATGGAGAAAATAAGGTGGAATTTTACTGATTTCATGCAGATAAATTCCTGATGGAAATTAATATGTTAATTTTTATTGCAGAATACAGATGCTGTTCATCTTGCTCTGAAATTAAACAATTCTGAACTGATGGGAAGAAAACTGAGAGTCATGCGTTCTGTTAATAAAGAAAAATTAAAACAAAATTCAAAACCCAGTTCGAAGAATGTCAGTAAACTTAAACAGGGACTTAATTTTGCTTCCAAAAATGTAGGACATTCTAAAAATTCATTTATTGGCGAAAAGGCTGCTTTCGTTAAGAAAAAGAAAGGACATAAGAAAAGTGCACAAAATAAGAAGAAAAAACAGAGGTAGCAATTGAAGCTTTTTAATTTTTCATCTTACTGAATATTGTAATAAAAGAGTGATATAGACTCATATATTGAATTTCAGAATTTTTTATGGATGATGTATGTGAAACATGGAAATTTATGTTTTATTGCAAAGTAGTCGTAACTTTGAAGCATTTGTTTTAATTGTTGGTAGTCACTTGGATTATGTGTTATAGTGTATGAAAGATGATTTTTAGATTAAAGATAAACATTCAGAATTTAAGGTTGTATATGAACTTTAGTGAATGTTATCATTCAGACATTTAAAAAATTACTTGCAATGAAATTAAAAGAGAAGATTTAAAGAAAAGTAAAGCAAAAAAAATGTAATATTGATTGTCCCAGGACAAAGTCTCAATAATAAAAGTGGAAATGTTAACCTATGATTTAATCAGTCATTAAGAGAATGTTTTTTAAGAATTGTTATATAACAGCCATTTATTTTGCTTCCTTTCTCTTGTTCTTAATGATAAGTAGAGTTCTGGGTTTTAATTTTATTCCATCAATCTAGTAACTAATGAGGTATTGACAAATTGGCTAGAAAGCAAATGTCTCCTCTTGTTTCTGTATTTTTTTAAGCATTCCCTTAGAGCTTAGCCATCTGATACAGCTGCTGCCCTTTCTCACAAATCTTTCCAAACTGGGCCTGTATCTGGGGGGTCGAGGGGGGTGATAGAAAACTAGGGGGCAGATCCTAGACAGGGAGAAATCTGGACGCATTCATTCTATCCCTTACGTGGATTAAGAGGATCGGGGCCTCTTAATTATTTTTCACCATTTGGAAAATCCTATCTGTAACAGGGAAGACCTAATGGGTCTTTAAACTGTAGCTTTGTATAAAGCAAAGAACTTTGTTTTCCTAAATCCAGAGACTGGGTTTCTCATGCCTAGTATATCTATTTGATGTTCAGAGTCTTGTTTTTTTTGTTTTTTTGTTGTTGTTGCTTTGGTTTTTTTGAGACTAGGTCTCGCTATATGTTGCCTGGCAAACCACAGACTCACATTGCCTGGGGTACCACGGACTCAAGCAATCCCCAGCCTCAGCTTCCCAGGTAACTGGGATTACAGGCACACGCCACCATGCCCAGCTATTTTTTGAGACTAGGACTAGGTCTCACTATGTTGCCCCGGGCGGGCGGGTCTCAAACCGCGGACTCAAGCGATTCCTAGTCTCAGCTGCACTCTAGGATGCACTTAAAGGCATGCAAACACTGTGCCGACTTCAGAGTTGTTTTCCTTAGGATTCAGTAAGTACTTATTCATCAATAATTCTTAAGTAATTTTATATTTTCATTTGACATAATATGCATTGTTTACATAAACACACATAGTATATAATTTTGCAATAGTGTAGATTTTACGATATTTATACATTTATATAATTTCAGTGTCCTTAACATAGGTCTCTAGATTTTCATGTTAGGAACTCTGAACTTGGTGTAAGGGCATTTGGCTCTTGACCTAGCTCTGTGGCTGTGCAAGCATGACCTTGGACTAGCTGCAGTCTATGTAAATCTCTTGACTGATGATATAAGGGACTTGGACTAGATCAGTAGTTTCATACTTTTTTTTTTAATGATCTGTAATACTTTACATTGTGGCCAGGATGAACATGGATATATTTGACATGACAAGCTTTATGTTTCATACTACAGCTATTGCTGTCTCATTTTTCACTGTTTCATTGAAAACAATTTATAGCTGGGTATGGTGGCATGTGCCTGTAATCTAAGCACTGGGAGGCAAGAGGCCATGAATTGCTTGAGTTCGTGGGTTTGAGACTACCCTAGGCAACATACGCCGGGCCAGACCTGGTTTCAAAAAAGCAGCCAGGCATGGTGGGTACCTATAATCCCAGCTACCTGGGATGCTGAGGCTGGGAATCACTTGAGTCCATGGGACGGACTAACCTAGGCAACATAGTGAGACCGAGTCTCAGAAATAAAACAATTTATGATCCACTAAGATCATCCTATAGCCCACTCACAAATGTGCTTAGAAGATTCCCAGGTAGTTATTTCAATAGTCTATGCTTATAGGTGTTTTATAACAGCTATTTAAAAATGTAGAATGCGCCGGGCACGGTGGCTCGTGCTTGTAAGCTTCAGCCTATGAAGCGGCCGGGGCTAGGGATCGCTGTTCGAGTCCCACCTGGGGCCCGTAGCGAGACCTAGTTCCAAAAAAATAGCTGGGCGTGGTGGCGCACGCCTGTCATCCCAGCTACCTGGGAAGCTGAGGCTGGGGATTGCTTGAGTCTGTGGTACCCCAGGCAACGAGAGCCTGCGGTTTCATGGGCAAAAAAAAATAGCAAGACCTAGTCTCAAAAAAAAAAAAAAAAAAAAATGTAGAATGCTTATGGGATGCAAAGGTATGAATGTTGCTCCGTATTTTGCATAAACACATTGCCTGGTACATTATACCTCCTAACAGTGACCTGAGTGTTTACATCATATTCAGTGCATGCAAAACAGGGATAGAGAACAGTAGCATGTTTTTTGCTTAGTCTGCAGTCGTAACCTGATGGCCACAGTTACTAAAATTTCTGAGTCAAATTCTAGGCCTCTTGATACCGGTGACCTTGGAGAAGTTCTTTTTCAACACTCATTCTCAGGACATACCTCTATTAGTTGAGGTTAATGGACAACTGAGAATGGAAAGTATATTTGCAGGGTATAAGGAAAACCATTTTATGTTAATCAGTTGTACATGATTCTCCTATCACAATAATTTTATTTGGTGCACATGAACCTAAAAACCCCCATCTCCCATTCCAGTGCAGGCAATTCACATGTATCTTTGGTTGAACTTTCTATTTTGTGTAGAGCCTAGTTTTGTCTTACTTAAGCAGAAGGGCTTTCACATACTGGGATTAGATTACGACCCTCCGCTGGATGTTTTCCTAAGCATTCTTGCAATAACTACTGACACCAATGACCCAGAATTAGGTCACACTTCTCAGATTATGGACACAGTTCTCTACAAGACGGTTGTCACTTTGGACACCAGTACAACTTGGAAGGATATCCAGGTCACCTAAGATTTTTCAATAGACCTCTTAGGTTTGGTAATTTACTTACATATAAGGAGCCACAGAATTTGGGAACATGCTACTTGCCATTTTACTATAGCAAAAAAGATAGAAATGAGAACACACAGAGAACTCTGGGAAGGCACCAGATTCAAAGCTTCTGTTCTTTTTCTGAAGTCAGGACATGGCATATTGATGTGTAAATAGAGTTTACTGCTAACCTGGTTGTCTTTAGGAGTTTTCATTTGGGTTTCATTATGCTGGTCCCTGAAGCTGAACTCAGTCTCCAACTGCCCCTGGGGTAAGGCTGATGTCTACCTGGATCAAAATCCCAATTCACCAATCATGGTGGTTCTGGATTGGTGGGACCCTAGTACCAGCCACTTCTTTCACGGAACCTATCAGGGCCCACCAAGAACAACAAACATTCCTATCATTCTAAGGATTTAAGATGATACCTACCATGATTCTTAGAAACCAAATTCCTTGTTTCACAACCCTGTACCTAACTGGTCTAACCATGCCCCTCCTAAACTTGAACTTTTTGTTCAAGATTTTGTCTTCCATTAAAATTGAAACTACTCATGTTTTCAGGGGCTGTTGAGACAATTTAATATTAGTTTTTTTTTCTTTTTGTTCCCTTCAATTGCTTTTACCGGTTGTATTTCCCAGGAATTGCTCCATTCAGTGTTCTTCCACTCAGGAAATTATGTTGTAACATTCATTTGAAATCGCCTCACTTGATAATGAGGCTCGTCGTACAGGGATTGTGACTGAACCTGAAAAGCAAATTCAGTTAAATTCAAATCACTGGTTGCCCGTGTAAGACAATAGAACGAAGCCTTTGTCGTCAGCGACCTTCCATGTTTGTCTTGACACTAGCTAGGGTGTCAGCTGGAAAGTTTTGAGTTTGTGCACGACCGACACGCGCCCCCTCAATATAGCAGGCTCAGCGTCTTTTAAGGACGCGCTGTCACTCCCAAGCTCCGACTCAGACGCCAAAGTTCGTCTCCCGGACCTTGGCGACAGGTCCCAGGTCCCTTGCACAGGCGCAGAAGCGGCGCGGGCGCCTCTGCTCAGGCAACGCCACGGACGTCCCCGGGGGCCTTCGGCGATTAGGGCCGGAAGTGGTGCGCGCTCGGCCTTTCCGCGTCCCTCGCGGCGGGCGGCAGGTCCGAGTGGCTCTGGCAGCTCTGAGGGTTCGCTGCCAACGGCTTCTTCCCGGGCCCCGCCGCCCACCCAGCTCTACGTTCGAGAGAAGATGGTGGGCCGGAACAGCGCCATCGCCGCTGGTGTATGCGGCGCCCTTTTCATCGGCTACTGCATTTACTTTGACCGCAAGAGACGGAGTGACCCCAACTTCAAGAACAGGCTTCGAGAACGTGAGTGGGTCCCCGCGCCCCCGGGCCTGCTGCCTCCCTTTGTCTTGTTGGTGGCGCCTGGCCACCCGCGGGTTGGGTCGGGGGCGGCGCGGCGCCGCGTGCCGCCTGGTCGCGTGGTGTGGCTCAGCGTCACGGCCGCGAGCACACCGGAAAAAGTGATGGCGCTGGTGGAGCGCTCCCAACGCTCCTCCTCGCTCTGGTGCCCTGCATGATTCCCTCCATTTTGGAGGGACGACTTTACCCATTTTGTTTGCCCAGGCCCTTTTGCCTTTTAAATACACTCTTGTTTGTGTTGCAGTTTCGGGGATGTGGGGTGATGAAGCTCTGTGTCCTCTCCCCCCGCCTCCATTTTTTGCTGTTCATCCTTTAAAGCTCTCTTCTAAACTCGAAAGGCGTGTTTTTTGTATTTTACGATTTTGTGCCTGAGACTAAATTCGCAAAGCCGACGCGGTGTCCTTGTTGCATTCTTAAACCCTCTTGGTAGCTTTGCTTCAAGTGCTTCCAGGATATGAATGAATGCTAGAGAAATTGCAGGGTAGTCCAAAGGGCTGTGCTGCTTCAGTAGCTCAGTCTTATTTCATACCTGCGACATCTTTTTTACAGGAGAGATTTACAAGAGGGAAATCTTATCACCAGAACCAATGTGATCTTTGGATTTCGATGCACATTTATTTGCAGCAAAAGAAGGGCAAATTTGTTGCATAAAAGGTATTTTGTGACTTAAATTTAGGTTAGTTAGAGGTTAAAATGAATGTTCTAGTTATTGAAGTCGACAAAGTAGCCGTGACTATATTTTTAAATGAAGTTAAGTCAGTTTAGATGGCCACATGTGGCCTGTAACTACTACATTGAACAGGACTTATAGTATGCCATTTACAACATTCCATAATTCTAGCTCTCTTGCGTTTTATGAGGGGAGGAATGTAGAAATTATTTCACTTATGGTTAGATAAACTAATGGAAAGAATGCTGTTTTGGTTTTGGACACTGAGTTCCCAGCACAGGTTAGTTGCAGATAAGCAGCATGATCTTGGATTGTCTGAATCTTAATTTTCTTAGCTCGTGAAATCAGATAATACCACGTGCCTTTGATTGCGTTTGTGGAGATAAAGTAAGGTGTTGCAGGTGTCAACCACCATTCCTGATATAGGAATGGGGCTTCTCCATCAATGTTGGTGGGTAAAGACAGCCATTGGAATTTAGACCATTTTCCTAAAGCCATTTCCTTAATTATAGTTGGGGATGATGAGATACTTAACTCTAGAGTTTGGTACAGCTTCTGGCTCGGGTAAATGATGAATGTTAAAGATTGTTTATGAACTGTATCATTTGATATTTTCTTTAGCAAATAAGGGTGTTTTTCAGACTAATTTTGTAGACTTTTAAAAAAATGATATTCTGGTTTTAATAATTTTGAGGGTGTTTTGCATTTATGGTAAGGAAGAAATTCTTAGTGAAAACATACAGCTTGAGATTAGTTTAGAATACTAATTCATTGAGATTTTTGTCTTCCATTAACAAGAGCAGGTCATCAGAACTCACAGGATAATTTAAAAGGTCCATCTGAATTATTTACAAATGAAAACTAACCTCCAAATTATTGTGCCAGCAGCAGGTGTGCTTCATTTATGCGTTATGCATAAAATGATTTATCATTTTTAAATATATTAAGAAATATATATATATAAGTGAATGCTCTGAAAGTAGACAGGTTTGCTTTAACTTGCTAGGTTTACACAGTAGTTTTAACAGTTGGGACTGATTGTTAGCAAATATTCTGTCTAGGCCTGGTTATATTGATTGAATGTGACTTGTTTCAGCCTATTAGTATTAACTTTTTTATCACAGATACTGTGTGACACTCTCTGAAAATAATTTAATGTTACAAGCTCATTGTCTTATGAAACTAAAGCCAGAATTTTAGTCTCATTGCTAGAAATGTAAAGCAACTAAATCATCTGAAATTTGAGTAACAGTATCAAACATACTCAAACTCTACTCTCATTTAAAAAAAAAACTAAACACTAAGATTGATTAATAATGGAAACAAGTATCCCTCTGGATTTCATCATCATTTTTGTCATTTTCTGTAAGTTTTGAATTAGCACATTGTATTTCTCTGTGTTCTACAGAGTTGGCCATGTTCATTTCTAAGATCCCTTTTGCTTTGATGTTAATACCTACTCTGCTGTAGAGACAATGTTTGAGTACAAATGTTGTGAAATTCACTTGACTGATTTTGAATCCACACTTCACTTAGTACTTATCTTTGGTGGGTGTGATAACTACCTGTCTTATTAATGTTATTATGAGGATTAAGTAAGATAGTTAATAACATTGTCATCTAAAACTGAAAACTTAACCATACCATCCAGTTGTTCTTTTCACATACTGTTCCTCTATGAGTTCCTCTATGAGTGTTCTATTTTTTTCTGGTGTCTTAAGTTATTTTTTGCCTAAAGACGGAGAAGTCCTTAAATAAATTCAGGGTATCTATGTTACGTGTTCCATCTCCCCACAGTTAGTTACCCAGTGATGAACTGCAAGGGTGGTTACCTGGGAAGGCAATCTTCAAATTAATATGTAAAATAAACTTTAATCTTTTTTTTTTCCTGTTAAAACTGCTAGAATTGTGTGTGACTTCGTTTTGCAGCACTCTATTATCGAAACTTGAATTATAGAATAAGGCTATGTTCAGAGGACATAGCCTTTGTTTTATGGCTTTTCACAGAGTAGTAAAGTTAAAATATGCTTTCCTTATCTTTGAGGAGTTAAGAGATTTGCCAAAGTTCACCCAAGTAGTAATAGAGCCTTTCCTTTCTTAGCCTTATGCCATGTGGTTATACTCCTTTTTAGTGTAGTCTCTAGTATAACTTCTTCAAGTGTCATAGCCCAGCTTCTTAGCTGAAGAACTGATACTGAACTCAGTGTCAGCTACTTGGTTTGTAAAAAGGCACTGTTAAAATACTTAAATGCATGGGGCTTACTTAAACTTCTCAACCATGATAAAGCAAGCATTAATTTACAAGTGAGACACAGGTTCCTGTAATTTTCTCAATCAAGGTCACTGCTTATAAGTGGAAAAGATATAAACAAAGCCTGTGCTTTGTACCAACTCCCTTCAACTGGGGTACAAGATTAAACAGCAATTTAAAATAATGGTAGTGCAGTAATGGTCTGATTATTGATTTGGTTTTAAGGACTAGTTGATAATTACGTGTTTAAACAGTATTGCTATTTCATATCAAAAACCGATTTTAAAAAACTTTCACTTCAGCCTATGAAGCGGCCAGGGCTATGGATCGCGGTTCCAGTCCCGCCTGGGGCCCGTAGCGAGACCTAGTTCCAAAAAAAATAGCTGGGTGTGGTGGTGCGCGCCTGTAATCCCAGCTACCTGGGAAGCTGAGGCTGGGGATTGCTTGAGTCTGTGGTACCCTGGGCAACGAGAGCCTGCGGTTCCGCAGGCAAAAATAGCGAGACCTAGTCTCAAAAAAAAACCCAAAACTTTCAGAATATAGGCAAGGTGCCCCCCCTCCCCCTTTAACTAGCCAGAAATGTTTGCATTAAGATTTTTGATAGTGTAGTTCTAAGCACTGTGGTCTTTCACCTACTGGCATTCTTATCACTCCCTCCCTCCCATTGATAAATGTGTTTTATTTTGAGGAGACTTATCAAATATTAATCTACCACCCTCCCCCCCCACTTAACAATACTAGATCATATTCAACATTCAGTAAAGATAGACTCCATTGTGTTTCCTTTAAAAAAAAAACTCCCTAGCATCAGTGACTTAACTCTTGGTTGAATTTCTGTGTAGATTGGGAGGCAGGCTGGCTCTGCTTGTGGTAATTACTCAAGAGACTAAGCTGTTGGTAATATCTTCATCTTGTAAATTGCTGATTTTGGTGCTCCAGAGAGAAGGAAAAGCTCTTGCCCATAGCTGCTTGACCAGAACTGTTCAATGAGACCAGACAGTCTGAGAGATGGTACTATTTTGCAAATAGAATGAACGGCAGTCATGGCTGTTAATATCTTTTAGTTCTCATTTTAGTAAAATAAAAATATTCTCTTTCAGGAAGAAAGAAGCAAAAGCTTGCCAAGGAGAGAGCCGGACTTTCTAAGGTAATAATCTGTAGGTCTTTTTCTATTATATACATTACTTTTTCTATGAATATACATGAGACATGGGGTATCTTATTTTAGAATGTGCTATTTCAAAATATGTTTCTAGCAATAATAACTCACTGCAGAGTATCTTCATTGTCTTTTGTTGGCCATTACAGTGAAAATTTACTATATGAGCAATATATAAAGGGCAAAAAGGTGATCGTCTCCAGAAGAGTTTATACCGTAATAGTCAGGTGTTTTCACACAGCTGCTTTGTTTTCACACCGCTGCTTTGAAATAATAAACTAAAATACTTATTGATTTAATTTATATATTTAATATGAACATTTTTAGTTTCTTTCCTCCAGCTTTCTTTAAAAGAACCACATGATATTCCAAAAATTGCATAAGATTATTTATGCCCACTGATCCAGAATTCCTCCAATTTTTTGTGGTAGTATGTAAATGTAGATATAAATCTTTTATTCATTTTTTTCTTTTTATAGATCCTGTGTTCATGATTATTTTTAATGACTACATAGGTTTATCTGCTTGATTAAAAAAATGTTCTGTGACATGTGTAAGTAAATTAAGTAAGTAAATGTTAATCACTGTCTGTATAGCTTTACATTTTTCCATTGTTTGAATTCCCAGGGTTTGGGCTTTTGAATCAGTAGTGGTTCTTTTTAAAGCAAGTTGAGGCAAGGAAATATTAAATCAATAAATGTTGCAGTTTGTTATTTTTGGAACAATATCACTAACTGGACACCTAGTAAGGAATTAGGCTATCACTTTTAAGGTACGGGAAAATAGAAACCTACACATGAGCTTCTCATTTTACATTCAGGTATATTCAACATCTTCTCATGAACTGGGGTAGTAAATGACCAATGACTCCGCTTTCAGAAACTTACATTTTTCAACTAAGTTGGATAAATATATTCAAAAATCAGAAGAAGAATTTCTTGGAAATTAATAGAAGTCTAGGGTTTTATATAAAGGGGGGATTTTCAATAATTGGTGGCAGTGTATATAATCTTTCAGTCTGGTAATATGTAAGTACCTTATAAAACCACAGCTAATTTAAATAAGCTTCTTATATAGTAGCAAAAAAATTCGAAGTAGTTCAACTGCCTAACAATTAATGACTATATCATTTTCTTTAGTGGGATTTCTTTACTCCATTTAAAAATAACTAACCTGCATGCATGTACTCTACAAAATAATGTTGGATCAGAAGAACAAATTGTAGTTATAGGAATATAATGATGATGATTGAAAAATTGTAGAAATAGTAAAATACATATTTTATGGTAGAGTTATTTGTACTCTAATTTTTTACTTTAGATTTGATTCACAGCTTTCTGGAATTACTCAAATACTGGTTTAATTTTAAAAATGGATTTATTTAAATGTAGATACTAATTCTTGAAAGTGACTTTTTGTAATTGTTTTAGAAAGAGGTATACAACTTTGTTTTTAGTAGCACAATTTTTGTGTTATTGGTAATATCTTCTGACATAATTTTGGTATCAGTTAAATACTCTTTTTTTCAAACAGTTACCTGACCTTAAAGATGCTGAAGCTGTTCAGAAATTCTTCCTTGAAGAAATACAGCTTGGTGAGGAGTTACTAGCACAAGGTAATAGTCATTGAAAGACTAGGAACCTTGATGGAATTCTTCGCAATGATGTAAATTTATAATGATTAGGAGCATTTTTGGTATACTACAGCTATTTTTTTAAGTGTTTTAAATATTTCAAGATAGTTTTGGGATGGTTAATAATGTAAAGATTATTTTACTTAGAAATAAATTTTCTCCTGAGTTATTGTTGTCCGTAATATATTTTGAGTGAGTTTTGGGTTTACTTTGATGCATGATTTGGAGAAGAAAACAATATTTACAAATGAAATGAAAACTATTTACTACTTTTAAGTAGTTTATATATAGTTAGTCGTAACAGATCTAGGAATGTGCTCCCTTGCTTTCATCTATTCTTCTGGTCTTTTGGGGTGGTTATAGGGAGGAATGGCTAGTATGTATTTAATTTATTTTGAGAGTTAAGTGATCAAATTGATAACTTAGACAACTATAGTTAATTCAGTAAGTTTAGATTCTTAAATGTATTTAAATCTTTTTGTGTTAAATTAACTTTTATGTATCTCATACTAGCTTTGAAATAGTTGCTGTAATTAATAAAAATAGTATTAAGTAGCAAGTTTTCCTATTTTCATTGTTTATAATGTTCTTATTCAGATATGTAATTCAAGACATATTTGTGATTATTTTTTTTATGGGAAGATAGTAAAAGTTTAAAATGGTGGTAGCCATCTTACCTTCTTAGCCTCTTTTACCCAAAAAAAAAAACTTTGGAAAAAAGGAATTATCTTTCTTTGGATGGTATAGTGTCTGGTAATATTTATAAGTGAAACTGGAGCCTTAAGGCTGGGCATGGTGGCTTGTGCCTGTAAGCTTCAGCCTATAAAGCGGCCAGGGTTAGGGATCGTTGTTCGAGTCCCGCCTGGGGCCCGTAGCAAGCCCTAGTTCCAAAAAAATAGCTGGGTGTGGTGGCGCACACCGTAATCCCAACTACCTGGGAAGCTGAGGCTGGGGATTGCTTGAGTCTGTGGTACCCCGGGCAACGAGAGCCTGCGGTTCCACGGGCAAAAATAGCAAGACCTAGTCTCAAAAAACAAATAACAACCAAAAAAATATATGTAGTCATGATATGTACAGGTATTAGTTGTAATCGTTTAATACAAATTCTCAAGTAATACTTGTGTTCATAAAGATGTCCGTTTACTTATTGGTACATACTGTGCTTTTAAATACTTATCATTGAGTTAAAATACTTTAGCCAGGCACGGTGGCTCATGCCTGTAAGCTTCAGCCTATGAAGCAGTTGGGGCTAGGGGTCGCAGTTCAAGTTTCGCTTGGGGCAGCACAGCGAGACCTAGTCCCAGAAAATAGCTGGGTGCAGTGGTGCGTGCCTGTAATCCCAGCTACCTGGGAAGTTGAGGCTGGGGATTGCTTGAGTCTATGGTCCCCTGGGCAACGTGAGCCTGCAGTTCTGTGGGCAAAAATAGCGAGACCTAGTCTCCAAAAAAAAAAAAAAACCCCTTATATTGAATTTCTGTATTTGAGTGGGAGCTTCATGACTTGTTTCTGTCAGTCTGACTTGAGTTGTGGTATACATATTGATAAGAACAAGTGATGATAGGGACAGCAAAGAGTTAATGTTTTTCCCAAGCTCTTGTTCCTTACTTCATCTGAACATACTGCACTCAGGGTTCCTTAACAACTTAGCTTCCAAGATACCTTTCTCATGGAAACTACCAGTCCAACCAGAAGTAGGGGACTTGGGTAGTTAGAGTTGGGGGGGTGGGGTGGGGAGGTTTTATATCATAAGTTAACTTTAGTTGCTTGACAAAGATTATTTTTTGAAAAGAAAAAGAAATGAATTTTCTTTTTAAAATTTTGTTTTCACAAGGACTTTATCCAGAGTCTTTCATTAAGAAGATTTCGTCTCAGAATATGTAGATGGGATGAAATCTACAAGTGCAAAGAGGAAATGGTTTCACGTACAGGAATTGCTATGACTGTTTATTGTATCTAGTGTAATTTAGAAGTAGTAGGAAGTGTCTCATATTACCTTATGTTCTACCTATACAACTCCAATAGCAGCAAGCAAAATTTCCCCGTAGTAATCAGAATTAATGTCCTCAGGCAACACTGTTCTATTGTCTATAAAATCTGGTTAACTAGCATCTTAACTTCTAAGTCAGGGGAACCATTTGGTCCCTTGATGGAAGTCTAAGACATGTAGAAGACTAAATATACTTTAGAAAATTTAGATTTTTCCATTTTTAATGCTGCTTTGTAGAATTCTTACTCTGTTTGAACACCTTAATGTTCAAATTTTATCAAGTAGTAGTCCTGGAGCAGGAAATTCTCTTCATCAGTCAAGTCATCAATCCATTGTTAGATCACATTCATGATGGGAAACTGTGTTTACAGGTTCATTAAAAAATAGAACTTTCATCTGGTGCAGCCAGATGGAAGGGGCTGTATTGGGCAAGGTGAGTGGGATGAGGAGCAGTTTCTTTGTTCTTTCTGGACATGCCAGCATACTAATATCTGGATGTGTTGTGTATCCTAGCTCAAGAAGCTCAGGAAAGAATTTCTTAAAATAAAATGCTCACTTTCACCTAAAGACATAGAAATGAAACAGTCACTGATTTCAAATTGCTAAACTAAGATGGAAAATAAATGAGAACCAATCAAAATATAAGTAACAGAGTACATGCCCTAGATACCTCAGGAAGACATTCTCTGTTTCTAAGCCTTTTTTAGAGACTGGGTCTTGCTGTGTTGCCTGGGTTAGTCCCAAACCTGAGAACTCAAGTATTTCGTAACCTCAGCTTCCCGGGTAGCTGGGATTACAGACACATGCCACTGCACACACCTTGTTTCTAAGCCTTTCTACACAGCTGTAGTTTAATTTTCCAAGTTAGAGGGGAGGGCTCAGGGACTGGGGAAAGGAAGACATTCCATTCAACACTGAAACAGTGCTTGAAAATGGCAGCTTCATTCTTAACCACACTACCTTTGATCTACTTAAGCTGTGTTATAACTGGGTTATCTGATGTTGGCATTAACAAAAGGTACCACTTATGATCTGGTTTATCCAGTCAGCAGAAGTGTATCTCACCAACCATTTCACAGAGGAAGGGAGCTGAAGGTGATGAACTGACTGCAGCTGAAGTTGTGTAAATGTATAAAAGTATCCTGAATATGCAGCATTCTTAGATATTGTTGGATAAGCAGAAAAGCTGTCGGTGCTGATTAGGTTCAGAAGAGATTTCAAGTCTCTTTTTTTGAGACTAGGTCTCACTATTTTTGCCCATGGAACCGCAGGCTCACATTGCCCAGGGTACCACAGATTCAAGCAATCTCCAGCCTCAGCTTCCCAGGTAGCTGGGATTGCAGGCATGCACCACCATGCCCAGCTATTTTTTGGGGACTAGGTCTCACTACATTCCCCCATCAGGACACAAACCGCGATCCGTGTTCCGGCCGTGGCTTCATAGGCTGCCACCTACAGGCATGTGCCACCATGCCTGGCTCAAGTCTTTAGTAGGGTTTATCCACAAGCAAAAACTGACTTGATCACCAACTTACAGAACCAGTGTGTAGCCCTGGGTTGATGTTCTTATTGTGGAGGTGAGATTCTGTAATTTCATTCCTTAGGAAAGAAATTAACTGAACAGGTCAATACTGTGCCTCATCTAGATGACAGTGGCCTAAATGATAAAGGAGGCAGGACAGTTGTAGTCCTTAAAGTGTAAGTGGAGCTAGATAGCACTTTTCTGACCTAAGATCAGATTGGTTAAGAAAGCCTTAGAAACCTTCACCCATTGGCAGGTGCCATCAGATACCTCAAAGTATTCAGACTCACACAAAAGGTTTCCTAGTCTTTCCATGATAGCCAGTGGGTGAAACAAAAAGCATAACACCACAAATCAGACTCAAGACTCTGGGAAGAGCACCAGAAATGACAGCTTGCCAAGTCAAACTAAGGGGTCTGATAGACGGCCGTTTATCCCCAAGGCACACTGGCCTCAAGTTTGTTATGGTCTAATGAGTTGTGACAACTAAACCAGTCTATAGGGGAAAAATAATGGTGAGGCACTGGTTTGTTGTGGTTCCTTTGATTTGCTTTATAGATATAATGAGCCTTACATAAAGAAAAATTGAATTGGGAAGGTGTTTTGTAATATAAGCAGGGGTTCTAAAGTTATAGAGCCTAGGGCTTAGTAACTTGAAGGTAATTTCCTGATTTTTTTTTTTAAGCTTTCATTTCTTCAAATGTAAAGTGAGGATACTAGTACTCAAATAAAGATTATATTAGGGCAGTGAAGTACTATATACTCTTGATACTATAACGCTAGATACCTGTGGTTATAAATTACTCTAAACCCATGAAAGTTATGAACCACTTTGGTGGAAGATGTTAATGGGGGAGGCTATCCACATGTCGGATCAGGTGACATGGGGAATCTATGCCTACCTTCTGCTCAATTTAGTGAACCATAAACTGCTTAGAAGGTCTTTAAAAAAATCAAAAAAACAAGAACTCCCAACAAAATTGTTTTTAAATAAAGCCCTTTTGGAGCGTTACCTGCATAGAAAAGTCTTAGAAGAGTGAGTCCATATTTCAATAGCACAAAGTTCATCTGCTCAGAGAATTTTGAGATAATTTTTAAATTCCATTTAAAATGGAATTAGGGGCCAGGCACGGTGGCTCGTGCCTGTAAGCTTCAGCCTATGAAGCGGCCGGGGCTAGGGATCGCAGTTCGAGTCCCGCCTGGGGCTCGTAGCGAGACCTAGTTCCAAAAAAATAGCTGAGTGTGGTGGCACACACCTGTAATTCCAGCTACCTGGGAAGCTGAGGCTGGGGATTGCTTGAGTCTGTGGTACCCAGGGCAATGAGAGTCTGCGGTTCCACCGACAAAAAAAGCAAGACCTAGTCTCAAAATAAAAATAAATAAGTGGAATTAACTAATTGGACACAGTGGCTGGTGCCTGTAAGCTTCAGCCTATGAAGCAGCTGAGGCTAGGGATCACAGTTCGCGTTCCGCTCCAGGCAACACAGCGAGACCTAGTCCCAAAAAACAACTGGGTGTGGTGGCGTGCACCTGTAATCCCAGCTACCTGGGAAGCTGAGGCTAGGGATTGCTTGAGTCTGTGGTACTCCAGGCAACATGAGCCTGCGATTCCACAGGCAAAAATAGCGGGACCTAGCCTCAAAAAAAAATAAATAAATAAATAAAATGGAATTAACTGAGAACAAAGACCAAAATGACTGGTATGGTATTCTATTAAATCTTTTAAAAATTGTAAACCTTAATTTTTTTCTTTCTAAGATAATGTGATCTATTACAGAGAACTTATAGATGAATCCTACTCAGATTATCACTGATAATCTGGTTTCTTCCTGCCATGTTTATTTGTATGACTTTTTTAAATATATCATTTGCATGAGGTAACATTCAAGGAGTAAAAGGGATTCATTTGAAATTAAATTGGGCCTCATTTCTACCTCAATCTTCCGGGCCTCTCTTGATAGAAAAGTGTGTTCCATTGTTAGAATATTGCTGAAATATTGCATAAGAAATTGCAAAGTTGAGTAAATAATACTTAGACATTTCTGCACCTAATTTCCGTTTTATATGTGTATTAGAGATGCGTCCATGTGTCTATACTTCATTCCTTTAATAGTTTCATAACTGAATTGTTTCAATTATATGGTATAGATTATTTCTAAATGTTTACTTGCACAGTATTTTTGATCAGTATCAGGAGATAGTGTTGAGGATTTTAAAACGGAATTTTTGACAAAGATGAAGACTTTTCAGGTTACATGTTATTTTAATGTAAATCTTCCAGGTGAATATGAGAAGGGTGTAGACCATCTGACGAACGCAATTGCTGTGTGTGGCCAGCCACAGCAGTTACTGCAAGTGTTACAGCAAACACTTCCACCACCAGTGTTCCAGATGCTTCTGACTAAGCTTCCCACAATTAGTCAGGTGAGCAACTGAAATGTTTAAGATAAAAGTGAGTAGAGGCTGATGATTAAATATTTGAGAATAGCCCGGGCATGGTGGCGCATGCCTGTAAGTGGCAACCTAGGAAGCTGCGGCCGGGACCAGGGATCACGGTTTGAGTCCCTCCGGGAACACATAGTGAGATCAAGTTCCCAAAAAATATAGCTGAATGTGGTGGTGCTTGCCTATAATCCCAGCTACCTGGGAAGCTGAGGCTTGAGTCTATGGTACTTCGGGCAACATGAGCCTGCAGTTCCACAGACAAAAATAGTGAGACCTAGTCTCAAAAAAAACAAAAATTTTAGGATATTGGAATATTAAGCATAGTGTACATGATAAAATAATGAAATTTATAATATAAATAGTATTGGAGATATCAATGCTCACATTTTCTTCTCTAATAGAAAAGCACCCATAGGACTAGGCAAAAGCTTTATTGATGATGTCCTTCAGTGAATCAGGAAACGTGTCTCAGACTTTAAGTCACAAAATTCAGAACACTTGGCTCCTTTCTAAAAATATCTGCCTGCTTTTTAGTGATACTTTGCATTTTATACCCAGGTAGGCTTTGAGTTTTGTGCTATTTCACTGATTCCCACTGGTAAAATGCCATTCTAATGACAAAATACCATTGCATAAAAGATTATGCATAACAAGAGTTAGAACACATTCTTTTCATTTCCTTTCTGGGGAACCCAACTGAATCTACTTTTTGGAATAGTATGTCTGTTGCATATGTTAATTTCCCTAGGTGGTGTGATTAAAAATTGGAAAAATGACTGACCAGTTAATGCTTCAAATTTATCTTAGCTAAGTTGGAAAGAGAATAATAACATTATCCAAAGATTTAAGGGGAGAGTTGAAGAACCAAGAATTTGTTCTCAATCTTTATTTAGAACTGATGTGGTTCCCTGTCTCAAATTCCCTTTAGCAGTAATAATCTTCTGTTTGTTGAGTCTGTTATTTGAATGATAGTATGGTGCTCTTGGAAACCTGACCTGAGCTGTGATAGCTTTTGAAATATGGATAAGTTCATAATTAAGCCTGGATTCCTTTATAAAAATAACCTCCTTTTCTAACTTAAACTTGACACCTTTTATCTGGAAATTTTTTTTTTTAATGCTGGTTTCAGGAAAGTGTATTCCTTATAATGACCATATTTGCAGGCCAAAAGGCAAGTGTTTATAGCTTAAAGTGATTGGTGGAACATTGGTATTTTTAGATTTTGTGTGTGTGAAAAGATCTTGTACGTAATAGACTATCTTGTAGCAAAACATGATATAATGCCTCTTAGTTTAATTTTGAAATTAGAGTGGTATATGATCATTTTCTCAGATATTATTCTATAAAAAGTGTTTAAATGTTAATTTTAGCAAGATTTTATTTTTTTGAGAACAAAGCATATTGAATTTAAAATCCTGATCAAATGCCTATTATAATTTTTAATATAGGCTTTTTTTTTTTTTCTCTTCCAGAGAATTGTAAGTGCTCAGAGCTTGGCTGAAGATGATGTCGAATGAGAAACAAATGTCAACATAATCTCAATTAAAAATATTTTTAAAATCTTAACTTGGAAAGTGAACAGCTCTGGGGGAATAAGGGCAAATATGCTTGTTATGGACTGTCCTACACTGAAATCTACCAAAGTTTATTTTTACTTTGTGTAGATCCATTTGTCTATTTTATTTATTTTTCCCAGTGAAAAGTGTATTTTGATATAGCTTTTCATTTTATAAATACACTATGCGTTACAGAAATATGATTTTGTTTATCCCTAAAACATAATTAAAATGCACGTATAACATCATGTTGCTTACATTGAAAATACCTGGTGCTCAGATTTGAAAATAGGTATAGGAGAAAAGTGAAGAATGCACATTTACTAAGCTGATAAATTTTGCTGTATATCTGAAAAATGGATGGAAACCTGATTATGTTTATCAAAACTGAGCGTTAAAATTTTTGATAGTTTCTGCCCATTTGATCTATTAAAATACAAGATGTGCTGCTGTGTTGTATTAACAACTTCATCCCCATTCTGTGTATCAGTCTAGAAAGGTTTTTAAATCAGTGAACCTGGTGTGTCTTGGGTATTTATCTCCTTGTATTTTGGGTACATGTAGTTTCAGGTAGCACTGAGATTAGATCTGTACACTCCTACTCTAGCCATGTGAGCTTTGTCAGTGTCTACTCACTTGACTCATTTACAAAATGAAGAGATTGATCTGCTTATTCAGAGAAGTGTCCCTTTTACCTTGAATTCTTTGGTTCTGTTCAACATTTTCACATCTACCCTTCTGAAGAATGTATTCTTTTGGGCAACTAAGCCTTGGTTTTTTTATACTCATGAATTTTGCATGCTTGCCTGACTTAATATTTCCTAATTGATTTTTATTTTAATGTATAGCAATGATTTTCACTGAAATCAACTGTTACCACACCTGTAAATTAATCTGAAATTTAACCTTTAAGTTAACTGGATGATAATGCTTGTAAAAACGTTTCCCTTTGCTTTTATTTCAATGTACCTCCCTGATCCACCTTCATTATGATCTGTCTTGCTATGATGAGACTGAGATGTAACCTTGTAGCTGAAGATTTATAAGGAATGGAGATAACTTATTCTCAAAATAGTGACATATTAACTGCAGTCAGATTGAATATCAACTCTGAGAATAAAGATCTCTGGTATTTAGTGTCATATGTTGAATTAAACAACATTGCTCATTGTACAGGTCCCTTTTTTAAAGTCTCTGGAGGAGATACCCTGCCCCCGCCCCCCTAATCTTCCTTTTTAATGACTTCCAGCCTTTTCCTAATCTTAACTTTGGATTTTGTGGTGATTGTATAGTAGCAGTTGGAATATGGTTCTAGTTTCTGCCTCCAATATCTGCACAGCCTTGAGCGAGTCGTGATATATATCTGAGCTTAACTCCAACATTCTCATCTCTAAAGTTAGAACATTAAGACAGGAGGTACATCAAAGGATTTCCTCAGGTAACTTCCAAGCTTTTATTCATAAACCCTTAAACAGTGTGATTTAATGTTTATTTATTGGTTGTTTTTTTTGTTTTTGTTTTTGTTTTTTCAGAGACTGTGTCTCACTATGTTGCCCTGTGTAGTCTCGAACTCATGTACTTAAGTGATCCCTAGCCTCCACCTCCCAAGGCTGGGATTAAAGGCGCATGATTTTATTTTCAATGATAATAAAATTATCTGCCTGTTTTATGGTAACAAGTACAAACATGCCATGTAGTTAGTTTTACTAGTAGTATCCCAGATCCAAAGCAATATGATGATTTATTAGTGATTGATTTTGCAACTAGGAAATAGTCCTGCACTTCCCAGATTGATAGTCAAATCAGGGGCAGTCTGGAAAGCTGAGAAAAAGCAAGAGACAGACAGCTCAGCAAAAGAATGGGTTGGGTCCTGTAAAACTAAGAACTGACTGAAGGATTGAGGAGTCAAAATAGAATTTGGGAGGGTATGGCGTCAGCTGGGTATCATTTTCTTAAAAAAAATGACAGGCGTGACTGTACTGTTGAAAAGGCATAGATATCTTTCCCGTTAGAGCTAATTAAAGTAAGTATTTTGTTTAAATGACAGCTTTGGTGCTTTGCATTTAGGTGACTAGGAAGCTGTTAGATTTTAAAAAGAAACTCAGCAGACAGAATTGCTAGCACTGTTCCTTGGCTTTACGGAGGGATGGAATCAGCCATTTGTGATGCTATACAAATGAAGTTCAACCTAATATTTAAGTGATAATGTGCACAAAATTTTTGGAATGGAGATTTGTATTCGTGTGTATAGCATATTTATTTGGGTAAATGTCTGATCTCACTTGGTGACAGCAGTGGTATTCAGTTAATAACTAGAATTTAACATTCATGTTTAACTGAGGTCAAGTGTGTAAAACCTACTACAGTGGATAGTAGGCACTCAGTAAATGGGTCCCATTATTCCCAGAGTATAAATTTTGCCATCATTCTGCCTTTCTAACTATTGGATCAACCTAGTGGACCAGAATATTGGTGAAATGTTACTGCAGAAGAGATAAGAAAACTGATAGATCGTGCTGATACTAAGATTTTCTTGTTAACTTAAATGCAGCTTTATTATTGCTTGTACCTCAGCTGTTTAAGTGAAGATTATTAAAGGGCTTGGAGAAAATTTTGTCTTGGTGTGTATTTGCAGAAGTGAGTTCTCCTAAGTTGACGTATATTACCTAACCGTTTAAGGTTAATATATTTTGAGGATGTTGATATGCAGCTTCTCTCCAGGAAAATACACATTTGCTTTTGACTTCAGTGGTTGACATATTCCTGGTTAAGAACCCTTATTTTAATGTTAACAAGTAAGAATTCTGTGGCATAGTTTTCCTACTTTAGCATGTACCAGAATTATATTGTTGGGCAACGGATCTGAGGAAGCAAACTTTTCTAACAAGTGTCCAGGTTGTCGTGATCCTGTTGGTCCCGAGTCACATGATGAATATGACAGTGAGACACTGTAGTGATGTGGAAAACAGGATAGAAATTCTTACCAGAGAATGTTAGCTGTGCAGGATTGCAGGTGGACTTCGGCACTACGGAACTTGTAATGTGATTATTTGACATTCCGGCTTTGTTGATCTGAAGCATAAAGACCTTCCATTTTAAGACTGGTCAAGATTGTTATTTTAAATGTGTTGTAGGAAATTTCAGAAACTAACCAGTCAGATAAGTCAATTTAGCAGAAATTGCATTCCCTAAGCATTCTACCTGAAAGTACAAGTACAAACCCTGAGTATATAATTTACAATAATTATATAAATGGGACAGTATTGTTCTTTTCACTTTTTTTTTTTTAAGACACTAAGTCTTGCTATGTTGCTCAGAGTTGTCTCAAGCCCGCTGACTCAAGTGATCCCTAATCTCAGCCTCCCAGGTAGCTGGGATTTCAGGTGTCACCACTGCTCCTGGCTACTTTTCACCTTTTAAAGGCCAAGATTTCTGGACACGATCAAGGAGGAATTAATGGAAGTCATAAATCCTTGTGTAGTTTCCATAGATACAGATAAGGGAGTCATACTTTGACATCATACTGATAGAGACTAGGGGTGAGAGTTGAAGGGGGGTAGTGGAGAAGAGAAGGTGTTTAAGTTGTACCTTGATTAATCTGAAAAAAGTAATGGTACCTAGTGTTCAGCACAATATCTTCATATGTTATGTGCTGCTAGTATGTCATCTGCACATTCGGGGGGGACAGCTGGATCCCACTGAAACTTGCTAAGATCTAACAGTCCATGTGACTTTTCTTTGATGCACTAGAAAAAAACTGAACGAGCTGGCTTTTGAGTCTGTTCCTCAACAGAGTGGCATCTTTGAAGTTCTAAAATCAGCACCTGTCTAACCCACAGCAACACACAAGACCAGTCCTCAGATTGTTTACTCAGTATTCGGTGAATACTGGGCAGTGTTCACCCATGCCATCGCTCATCCTGTTCAGCATTTGGAAGAGGATAGTCTGGTCTTAACAGAGACTGACTCTTCATAAAGCAATCGTATCAGAATCACATTCCTGTAGAGGTTTGCCAGTAATGTGTATAGAAAGCCAATTTGAAGGTAGAGTAGGTTTGGTTAGCTCTTGAAAAATAGTAGATCTCGAGCTGTTAAGACTAGAGTGATTGTCTGGGCACAGTGGTGCATGCCTGTAGGTGGTAGCCTAGGAAGCCACAGGAGGGACCAGGGATCGCGGCTCGAGTCCTGCTTGGGGCAATGTAGCAAGACCTAGTTCCAAAAAAATAGCTGGGTGGGTAGGACTGGGCACGGTAGCTTGTGCCTGTAAGCTTCAGCCTATGAAGCGGCTGGGGCTAGGGATTGCAGTTCGAGTCCCTCCTGGGGCCTGTAGCTTGACCTAGTTCCAAAAAAATATCTGGGTGTGGTAGCGCACGCCTGTTATCCCAGCTACCTGGGAAGCTGAGGCTGGGGATTGCTTGAGTAAGCTGTATGTGGTGGCACACACCTAGGGTAATCCCAGCTATGTGGGAAGCTGAGAATGGGGTTTAGAGTGATAATCTAACCAGGACAGTTCCCCCCCACTTCTAGCTGTGGTTATTTTGTTTTTACAAAAACACTTGAAGAGTCAGGTTCTGGGCACTGGCAACTCCAGGTCCATATAAATGAGCGCTTTTTTTTTTTTAATGAGTTTTTAACAAATTCTCACTGTCTCCTTACAATCCTATAAGTTCTTTTTGGAGACTAGGTCTCACTATTTTTGCCCATGGAACCGCAGCCTCACGTTGCCTGGGGTACCACAGACTCAAGCAACCCCCAGCCTCAGCTTCCCCAGGTAGCTGGGATTACAGGCATGCGCCACCATGCCCAGCTATATTTTTGTTTTTGAGACTATGTCTCTCTATTTTTGCCTGGGGTACCACAGACTCAAGCAATCCCCAGCTTCAGCTTCCCAAGTAGCTGGGATGACAGGCATGCGCCACCACACCCAGCTGTATTTTTTGGGGACTAGGTCTCACTGTGGGTCCCCAGGGGGACTCGAACTGCGATCCCTGGCCCTGGCCACAGCTTCCTAGGCTGCCTAGGCTGCCACTTACAGACATGCATCACCATGCCGGACCCAAACAACAATGTTTTGATGTAAGTATACATTGTGAAATGATTACCTCAATCTAACATAACCTCTGGTCACCTTTGTATTTGTAATGAGAATACTTAAGATCTATTGTGCAGATTTCAAGTTTACAATAAAATCATTAGCTATAGTTAACATGGACTTAAGTTTCCAGACTTGAATCATTTTATAACTAAGAGTTTGTACTTTTTGACTAGCATCCACCTATTTCTAGACCCCTCAACTCCTGGTAACTACCATTTTATTCTGTTTCTGAGTTTGAATTATAGCTTACAGGTGAAAAGGAGGTCATACACTATTTGTCTTTCTGTGTCATTTATTTCATTTAAAATGTCAGGAGGTTCATTCATGTCAAAAATGACAATTTCTTTTTGAGGATAAATACTTGGGTGTGTGATCACTTTACCCATTAACAGTCACTTGAGTTTCTGTATCTTTATATCATGTATTATATATCCAGTATGAGTGTAGATATTTGAGATAGTGGTTTCACTTCTTTGGACATAGATCCAGAAGTACAATTGCTGGGTCATGTAGTCATTTCTGGGACATCCATACTGTTTTCCATAATAACTATTCCAAATTACATCCCTATCAGCAATTTGCAAAGTTTCCCTTTATTCTGCATCCTGACCCTGAAGAGCCAAAGTAATTTTGACCGAAAAAAAAATAATGGAAGTTTCATGCCCCTGACTGTTAGCTATAGTACAAGGCTACAGTAATCAAAACAGCATAGTATTGGAATAGGTATATATACATACCATGAATGGAATAGAATTGAGAGCCCAGATATAAACCCACACTTATATGGACAGTTAATCTGTGACAAAGGAGTCAAAACTATAATGGAGACGGTAAAGTCTCGTGAACAAATGGTGTTGGAAAAGCTGGTCAGTCACATATAAAAAATTAAACTAGACCACTCTCAGTATATACAAAATTTCACTCAAGAAGGATAAGAGCTGGGCATGGTGGCACATGCCTGTAAGCGACAACCTATGAACTCATGGCAGAGTCTGGGGATCACGATTCGAGTCCTGCCCAGGGCAGCACAGCGAGACCTAGTCCCAAAAAAAATAGCTGCGTGTGGTGGTGCGTGTCTGTAATCTGTGCGTGTCTGGAAAGCTGGGGCTGGGGATTGCTTGAGTCCGTGGTACCCTGAGCAACGTGAGCCTGCGGTTCCATAGACAAAAATAGTGAGACCTAGTCTCAACAACAAAAAAAGAAGGGTAAAAGATGTAAGACTGGAAGTCAAAAAAATACATAGAAGAAAACAGGCAAAACACTTCATGACACTCTTCAGTGATATCTTTGAGGACTCCACTCCTATGGTAAGGTAAATAAAAGCAAAAATAAATGTGACATCAAACTAGAAAACTGCACAATGAAAGAAACAATCATTAACATGAAAAGACCTAATGGGAGAAAATATTTTCACCTCATGCATTTGACAAGGTGATAATATCCAAAATCTACAAAAATGTATACATTCAGTAAAAAAACCCAATAGAAAAATAGGCAGAAGAGCTAAATAGACATTTCTCCAAATAAGACATACCAGTGGGCTTCAGGCACATGGAAAAATGCTCAATATCACTTATCTGAGAAATACAAATCAAAATCATGACGCCATCTCCAATGAGAACAGCACACATGTTTATATATGTACATATATATATATAAAACATTTTTGAGGCAGTGGAGAACAAGGAACAACTGTTACTCTTGGGAATGTACACTAGTCCAGATCTTATAGAAAATGATAGTAAGGGGCCCGGCCTGGTGGCACATACCTTGTATCGCAGCGTATGGAGCAAGGCCAGGGCTAGGAATTGCTTGAGTTCATGGCCGGAGTTTGAGACCGGCCTCAGGTAACAGCAAAATTTAGTCTCAAAAAATAGCTGGGCGTGGTGGTGCACGCCTGTAATCCCAGCTACTTGGGAAGCTGAGGCTGGGGATTGTAGAATCCGTGGTGTCCCGGGTAACGTGAACCTGTGGTTCTCTGGGCAAAGTAGCAAAACCTAGTCTCAAAAAAAAAAAGAGGTTTCTCAGAATATTAAAAATAGCCGGGTGCGGTGGCATGCTCCTTTAATCCATCCTTGGGAGGCTGAGGCTAGGAATTGCTTGAGCTTTCCGGTTAGAGACTACCCTGGGCAACATAGCAAGAACCTAGTCTCTAAAAAAAAGAAAAAAAATTGCAAATAGATCCACCATGTAATCCAGCAATTGCACTATTCAGTATTTATCCAGGGAATGTGAAAACAGTAGTTTGAAGGAGTATGCACTCTGTTCACTACAGTAATGCTTACAGTAACAAGGTTATGGAAACAACCTAAATATCCAATGACAAGAGAAGTGAATTAGAGATGTTTCAGATGTAA
>PVHY01015124.1:0-36704 GCA_004024945.1 Uropsilus gracilis
ACCTCACATCCATGTAGACTTTAAATTTGGGGGGAATTTTAAATTTATAAGAGGGAGCTAACCAAGAATTTCATTCTCCTAATTTCATTCTCTCTCTAAGTTGCCAGCCTCTTTTAAATGAAGGGAAAATCAACTTGAGGTAGTTACTGGTGGCTGTGCCAAGAGGAAAATTCAACTATTTCCCCACAAATATGCATCTCAGAGAGCAAAGGCTTGAGGATTCTATGAAAACTAACAGGTGTTTCAGCCACACTTGAAGCAGCAAGGCAGAAGGATGCTGACGTTCTGATTTGGGGTGGTTCAGAAGAACAATGTAGCCATTGGAAAGTACTTGTTGGGGCCACTGGGCTGTGAAAGACCCCTGATAGACATGCAAATGTGAAGGGATCTGAATAGACTCAGCAAAGCTGGGTTTCCATAGGCTGAGGGGGGTTGGGGGGTGGGGATGGGGTTGGGGAAGCTTTGGGGAGATAGCCGAAAGCATATGCCCTGAGCCAAAAATAACGTTTGTACCATAAGGACTTTTAGGTTGAGCTGAAATGAGCCATTGAGCTCTTTTTTTTAAAAGAGCTATTGGATTCTGTCAGAGCGCCATAATGCAAGTTTGAAGTTTGCCTTGGCTAATTAGGTATTCATAGAGAAGCACAAAACTATTATTTGGTTACCACGTTTTTGTTTTTTTTTAACAAAGAGACCTAAAAAAAAACAACACAAAACAAAAAAAGTCCACCATATCCAAATATCTGAATCCGACAACCTGAACAGAGTTGAAAGTGGTAACACTTATCTGAAGAGGTGTGAGCCTAATCTATCAAATACAGTATTGTAAACCATGTTTACCTTAACTGAAAAAAAAAATTTTATGGGGGAGGGGAGAGCAGTATCAAGGGGAATCTTCTGTTAAATAATAAAATCTTCAGGATTAAAGAGTAGGAAGGTCTTTATAGCACCTCTCTAACTCACCTCAAGTGAGATAAGCAGCTGAGATCAGCAGCTCAAGGTTTCTTACCTCTCAGCAAGGAGTTAGAGAGCCCTCCAGTGCCTGGAAAAGCTTTTTCTAAGAGGCACAGCAAAGAGCATTGCTAGTGCCCTCAGCACCAACCCCCCCACCCCCTGCCCAGACTCAGTCCTGAGAAATATTGTCAGAAATATCTCTAAACTATTTTTAGGGATATCTTTTCCTCTCCTCTCTCTACACACATAAATTCTATTAAAGATCCAGCACATTAAGTGTCTGCTTCCTTTATCTTTGGGTGCATGAATGACCAGATCCCTTGAGATTGTGCATCCCTTAATAGTTTGGGGACCCTCAGTCATACACTAACACCTAAAGATTCCGATCACCCTCTAGAGACATGACACTAACTCTAAGTCCAATGGAGCAGAACGAGGAAAACTTTCCTTCCCAAGGCAATTTCTTAGTGTCCGGCATTAAACTGGTTATCCAGAATTTTGGCTTCCTGCCTAGCAAAATGAAAATTTACAAATTGTAAATGTCTTCCATTATGAATAACATTTTTATTGATTTGGAAAATACACCTGGTTTATTTCTTCTTAACTTTTGTGTTGACATTTGTTGAAGTTGTTTTAGTGTTGGGTATTGGTTCTTGTCTCAAATGAGGTGTAAGAAGAATTTTCAATAGAAATAATAATGTGTGGTTGAGGGAAGCAGAATGTGAGCTAGAGCTGTTAAAATGAACTACTCAATTTTTCAACATTTTTCCATGCAGTTCACAAGAAGTGAAACAATTCTAAAAGAAACAAATGATTAGCTGAAATGTTTAAATAAATATTTTGACAAAAAATGTATTTCTCCCACACATAGATAATGGTCTATATTTTTGCAAAGAACTTGTGACAATCCTATCCCAGACTTTACAAATTTTCTGTATGGGAGGAACCAGAAACTATATGTATACTATGTGTGTGTGTGTGTGTTTTCAGGCTATGAGAAATATATACTCTATATACACACTATACACACACACACACAAATATACATGCAGTCTATTTGGAATAACATTTGGAATAACATGGACAGTACTTTAGGACATTGTTCTAGGTAATATATCAAGTAGAGGAAGATACTATGTGGTATTGTGTATGAAGAACCTAAAAATCTAGTCAAATTGATAGAAACTGAGGTCCACTTTTCTAGAAAATTCCAACTATACAACATAATCAGTATGTGCTACATTTGATCTTCTGGGACCTTGTTCATCTTACAGCTAAAAGCTTATACCCTTTCACCAGCCCCTCCTGATTTCCCTCACTCCTCAGATACTGGCAACCTATCACTTTTCTACTCTGCTTCGATGAGTGTGTGTGTGTGTGTGTGTGTGTGTGTGTGTGTGTGTGTGTGTGTGTGTGTGTGAAAATGTCACTGGAAATTTGACAGGGATTGTACTGACACTAGAGATTTTTTTAAGAGACTAGGTCTTGTTACGTTGCTCAGGATTGTCTTGAACCCTCAGACTCAAGGGATCCCCGGCCTCAGCATCCCAAGTTACTGGGATTACAGGCTCACACCACCACACCCAGCGATTTATCTATGGATATTTTAACAAGATTATTCTTCCCATTCATGAGCATAAGAGTATCTTTCCACACATTTGTGCCTTCTCTGATTTCTTTCATCAGTGCCTTACACTTTTCAGTGTACAGGTCTTTTACCTCCTAGAATAATTTATTCCTAGATTTTTTTAATAATAAGCTTCCTTTATTGATGACAAATCTAAAAAACAATGTAAAAAACCAGAATAATAAAAATACAAATGGAGTTTATTCAAATTCAAGTGCAGCAGACCCTGGTCCCAAACCCAGTTAAAGCTCATGTGAGCACCAAATCAGGTAGAGTGGCAGGGAGGCCAAGTGTGGAAAGAGAGTCCCCTAGGTCCCGTAGTGACCGCCCTCACAGTGATACATCCTCCTTCTCAGGCACCAGAAGGACCTACTCGTGTTGTCCTAAATTTGGTTAGTAGGAGCCCCGTCAAACTGTTCCCTGTATTTTTCTGAACATTCCCCTTAAATCTACCTTGATTTCTAGAACAAAATCATATTTCAGGTTCAATTAATACTTTCCTTGCCCCTGCTGTATTCATTCATTTTTCTAAAGAAATGCATATATACATGTATAATCATCTAATCATCTATATATAGCTAGCTATATGTGTATGTATCCATACATGTATGTATGTCCGTAAGTTCATACCAATACTTTTAAATTCCTTTTTTAGTCCCCCCTTTCCTCATTATAAATTCCTTTTCATCTCTGTTCTCCATGTTTATCTGCTTTTTTCATCTCTTTTTCTCTCTCTAGGTCAGCTTTCACCCCTTCTTTAATCCACATGGCAGAAAACATGGTTGCAGTTATTAAATTTTGTATTACAGCTCATTCAAGTTAAGTTCACAGAGAAACAGATCTCCTCTTGTCTTTCTAATTTCAAAATTTCTATAAAAGAGTGAATGGCCTACCCTCTGCCAGGTACCCTAAGTGATCTAGAGATGGGGTATAAATTTGGCAGTGTAGAAGAAGTAGTCAGCTCCCAGCTTCCTAAAAGAAGTGTGGTGGTGAGTAGGGAAAACACTAGATGCCTGACTGAAAACCAAACACATCAACGGTGGACCTGAAGAGGGAATGCAGTGAATGCCCAAGCAATTCTCAAATCTTCTGGCAAGTTCTGGGTCAACACAGTTATTACTCTTAGAGAGTCCAGAGTAAAGGAAATAAACCACACAAATCTATAAAAAAAAAAATCAGAATGAGAGGAAAGGAAATCCAGCTCAAAGATTCATGGATAGAACACATGCCTGTAAATTATTTAACATTAGATTTGGGAAATTAATTCACAAAACTTTGGTGTAGTCTCAAAAAAAGAATGTAAAAATAAAGCAAATATATTCAGAAAAGAAAACATGAAAAAATGAAAGAATAACAAGATGAGGTAGAATATGGTTGAAATAAGAAAAATGAAAGTATATGACAGATCAAACCAGAATACAAAGGAGACATGAGAGAAATTGCAAGTTATGTTCATGTGCCTAGATCAGAGCTTACTGAAGAATAAGCCTTCAAACATATGTAATAAATATTAAAAAACCCAAGGATCATTTCTCACAAAAAATGAGAAGTGGAACTAAATAAGTTTTATATATGAATACATATAAATATATTTTTTAAAAATCTAAAGAGATGTGACAATGCAAAGAAGGAAACTATGTTCTAGACAAAAATGAATGAGCAATGACCAAAATCTGAGTATATCTTAGAATTTTTAAATTATCCTTCACAGATAAAAGTTCTATATGAGCCAGCAATGATATATATGTTTTAAAACATTATCTTCATAGAAATAAGCACTAGATTACCTTAGAATTCTAACCTGCAATACTGTCAGAAGAAAACTCTACAGTTTTGTAAAGAGGTTTGGCACAAGAATTACTCCCAGGAAAGTCATTTTTCATAAGTGAAAGCAATATATGACCATATGACCAAGAAATACAAATATATATATTTCTGCCTTAAAAGCCTTGGCTATCATTTTACAAAAGAGAGCTTAAGAATAGAGATGCTGTGCAGAAAACAGATGGCAGTGAGTAATTACACCAGCCAAACAAAGGGTTAAATATGAACAACAGCTATAAGTCTGTTAAATAACTAATTGCAAATGTTAAAAATTACTTCTGAAACAGAAGATACATAATGTAAAAATAACAATTTAGAAACAATAATCTGATGGTTTCACAGATGAATTCTTTCAAACTTTCAAGGAACAGATAATTCCCATGCTATTTAAACTTTCTCAGAGCATATGAAAAGATGGAAAACTTCCCAGTTAATTTTACAAAGTCTGCATAACTCTCAAATCAAAACCGAAGAAGGCTCAAAAAGGAAAGCTACAAGCTAATCTCACTTGTTATTTTAATCTAAAAGTCTAACTAAAATATTAGCAATGGAATCCAGCAGTATATCAAAAGAATAATACTCCATGACCAAAGTAAGGTTTATTCCAGGAATGAAGGATGATTCAATCTTATTAAATCAATATACATTAACACAATAATAAGTCAAAACATATGAATATCTTCAGGGGAACTAAAAGGTATTTAAAATAATTTTACAGTCTATCCTGATTTGATTTAAAGACAGTAAACTGGAAATAAAAAGATAGTCTCTTAACTTAATTAAGAAAATTTATTTTGGATCATGTTCCACTATCATACTTGATGATGAGGCATTAGATAAATCTTCTTTAAAGTTAAACACAAGACATGGATATTAAAAACAGTTAACCACTGAAAGTTCTAACCAATGCAATAAAATAAGAAAAAAAATTATACAAATTATATCTAAACAGAGGAAAATAAAAAAGTATTTGCAAAACTATTTTATCTTTTACTTAAAAATTGAGGAAGTAAATTTACTAATTAGAAAGAAAGGTGGGTAATTATAAATATGCATATATATTAATAACTCCTATATGCCATGAAAAAAAGGATAAAAATTATAAGGAAATGATTCTGTCAATACAAAGAGAGATAAGTACTTAAGACTCCACTCTAAAAGTTTTTGACTTCAAGACAAGATAATTTCATCAACTCATGCTTTGAAAAATCCTTTGATAATGATTTAAAAAATGTAAACTATAATACTAGAAAGTGTCATTAATTAAAAAATAAAACATGTATCACCATAGGTGAGAAATTGAAAAAATTTGAAAAATACAAAAGAATTAATAAGGTCAAACTATAAGCCTCCTGGACTTTCATCCAAAGTAAGACAAATGATGCCAAAATTCAGCTGTCTAAAAACAAAAGACTTAAAAAGTCTCACACACACACACACACACACTAAAAAGCCAGGCTCATTGCTTGAAAGCAGAAGATAATGGAGTAATACCTTCAAAACCCTGAGAGAAAATGATGTTCCCATAGAATTAAAGCCACTAAATGATTATTCATTAGATAGGGGAAAATAAGACATTTCAGACCTATAAATTTATTTAGATTATACTTAAAAGTCCTAAAATAATGTGATTCAAGAAAAAGAAAAACAAATCCAGAGGAAACAGATGGGACTTAAAGAATAATAGTGAACACAAAAATGGATAGATTTGCTAGTGAAGTTAACATTAATCATATAATATGTATCTATCTATGCTATAAATATACGGTGTGGAAATAAAAAAATACTGATCTTACTGAAAAATATGTATTTGTTCAAGAATATTTCATATGTATTTATGTACTATTAATAATTATAGGTAATTTCTATGTTTGAATAGGCAAAAATAAAAACTTTAGAATTGAGCTACTCTATAACTATCCACCAGCTATCTGTGATCCTTCAGCCCTTGAAATATGGCTAATCTGAACTGAAACTTGATGAAATATAAAATACATATTGAATTCCAAAGACTTGATATCAAAAAAGAATATAAAATACTTCAGCAATGATGTTTATATGATTGAAATAATACTTTGTACATAAGTTAAAATTTTTATAACAAATTCTTTACACTATTAATTTTAATTGTTTTAAATTGGCTGTTAAAAATGTAAAATCATGTGTGACTCTTAACATTGCCATACATAACAACATCAAGATGACAGAAAAGCAAAGTAGGGGAAAAAAGTTGTCAACACTTGACAAGGTCTCTCATAATTACAAGTGTAGACACAGAATAACTATAGAGTTTATTAAAAGGAAAATCATACTGAAGCATTAATGTTTCAAAAGAATAGAAATATCACCAATTTCCAAATCATCTGGAAAAGGAAATAAAGAATGCAGAAAATCTTATAAAAACATCAAAGGAAGGAAATAGGGTATACAAAAAAAAAGGGCAAAGAATGGTTGATAAAAAGAAAAAAAATAAGATGGTATAAATGATCCAAATTTTCAGTTATTACAAAAATTAGACTCTCAATCATTTAATTCAACTTCCTACAAAATGGATGTACATATAAGAGACTTATCTGCTCTCAAAATGGGGAACATATTTTTCAATTATTTATTTTATTGAGGTAATATTAGTTTACATATTGTATGTTTTAGGAGTATAGGTTCATGCCTCTTCAAATATATGCTACCAAACCATGCACACCATCAAAGCACCTCTAATTTTGCAAGACTCCCTAGCTCTTTCCATCTTTGCTACTTACCACTTCACAACCCCTCTGCAGTACCTCAATTCTGCAGTTAGATTTCTAAAGTTTGTTTTGGTTTAGTTTGGGGAGATATAGTTCTTAAATTATGTATGAGATTCTTATAAAAACTGAACATCTTGAATTCCAACAAAGTTCCAAATGATTTCAAAGAATCAGTATGACACAAACCATATTCTCTCACTTTAGTTAAATCAAACTAGAAAATAATAGTAGGAAAGTTGTTAAGAAATGAATGCTTGGAAATTTTTCAGTGAAATCCTAAATAACTCATGGAATTAAGACAAACTTGTAACAGAAATGTGAAATACAGAATTGAATAATAAAAACAGTACCTCAGAAAACAAGTGGGTTACAGTTATATTAAAATGAAAAATTTTAAAGTAAAAAAACTTAAAAGATGAAAGAATAAATACTCAAAGACAGGACACATCATATATAAAGGAAAATGGAAACATAAGGACTAAAGTTAAGAGCTAAAGTAAATTAAATTAAGCACAAAAACATACTAGTATTGCTAATACACTTATAAATAGAAATAGAGTACATCCACAATAAGACTGATCATTAGTAAAGATGCAAGTCAACAATATGTAAAGCAAAAAAGAGGGACAAATTCTCATTATAGTAGAGTTTTGAAAATCTTAAGATATTAGTAAGAATTTAGCACTAATAGATTTGAAAATATAGGTGAGTTAGATGAGTTTCTAGAAAATTAAAGAATTTCCAAAATAAAACGCAACATCCATACAAGCTAAAAATACATCTAAAGAAATAGATACTTTGAGATAACTTCCTTAATCTTGTAACTTGTATTATTAAGTGCCCAACAAAAAAATCCACTAAACATAATAACTAATGACATGATTTGAGGAAAATTAACAATGCAAGAATGAAACAATGAACTTCATCGTCATTACTTATATTCAACATTATACAAGAGACTCTGGCTAATATAGTAACAGAAATAAGAAAATAATAACAAAAAATTTTTTAATTTTCCTTATTCTCCAATGATAATTTTCTATCCGGAATACCAACCTAAGAATTCTATAAATAATTATAATTAATAAGAGGCATCAATAACACCTTAAATTAATAACTTACATCGATATAAGCAATTAGATTTCATTCACAGCAGCAATGAATACTACATAGAATCATGTATAAATTTAGTGTTTACAAATATGCAATTATATAAATATAAAATATATGACATGTTATTTGTCATATTATAAAAACTTAACAAAGGACATAAGAAATAAAACACATTAATAAGGGAATAAATATAAAAATTTTGGATAGTTAATATTGCTAAGTTGTATTACTAAATCTATCCACCTAAATCTATAAATGCATTTCCAATCAAAATTCTAACATAAGCTGGGCGTGGTGGCATGCTAGTGTTGTTCAAGTGCTGGGAGGCAAGAGGCTTGGGATCGCTTGAGTTCACCGGTTCAAGAATACCCCGGGCAAAGTAGAGAGACCTAGTCTCGAAAAAGCAGCTGGGCGCCATGGCAGGGCGCTTGTAATCCCAGCTACCTGGGAGGCTGAGCCTGGGGATGGATTGAGTCCGTGGTACCCCGCACAACTTGAGTCTGCAGTACTCGGGGCAACACAGGAAGACTGAGTCTCAAAAAAAAAAAATTCTAACGTAATTTTTGTAAACTCGATAAGCAGATTTGAAGTTAATATGAAGAGCAAAAGATGACAAATATAAAGCTATAGTAGTTAATAGGGTAATGTTGACTAGGGATTTTACACACACACACGCACATATATATACATATATATATGTATATATATATTTTATTGAGGTAATATATAAATTACCAATTTATATATTTAATATATAATATATATATTTAATTTATATATATATTTAAATATATTAATATTTAAATATTATAATATATAAATATTATATATATATTATATATATAATTATAATATATAAATATATATATATACACACACACACAATGTTTAGAGAACCTGAAAATGGACCCAAATGTACATGCAAGCAACTTGAACATGACAGAGATACTATACACGAATAAAAACTACTCATTTAATTAGGGGTGATATCCATTTGGAAAATCAATACTACTTTATTCCTCATGCAAAACAATCAGTTCCAAGTAAATTAAGGCCTTAAGGTAATCATGCAATGTAGGAAGTATCTTTGACTTCACCAAGAAAAAAGTAGATCATGAGGAAAATATTGACAAATTTCACCCCAATCAAAGTTAAACTTAGTATTTTAGATGTATAAAATTAACAAAGGATTAACATCAACATGTAAAAGGACTTAAAAGTCAATAAAGAAGAAAAATGAGTAAAACATATGAGCAAGCAACTTAGAGAAGAGAAAAAAGTCACTGAACAAAGAAAAATGCGCAATCTCACAGTAGCCAGGGAATTATGAATTGGAACAACAGTGAAAAACTATTTCGCATCCATCATATTGCAAAAACTTGCAAAGAACTGTTGGCAAGGAAAAGAGAACAATGGGAACTTGTAAACTGTTAGAGAACAATTTGAAAATAATTAAGTTAAGATGTATGTCTTCAACCCAAAAATTCCATTTATAGATAAATATTCTAAGAAAACTTTCAAACAGAGAAGTACAAAAATATTTACAACAGTGTTTACCACAGTAAAAAAAAAAAAAAGGAGAAAATATATTTTATCAACCAAATGAATGGAAAAATAAATTATATCATACCTATTGAATTAACCCACTATTCAGCAGTTAAATGGAGACTGCAGTTACATGTATCAACATTAGTAAATCTCACAAGCAAACATGTTGATCAATGAAAGAGCAAGATACAGAATGTTATCTACAAAATAACATTTACTTAAGATTTGAGAGCATGCAAAACAATTCTTTTTTTTTGTATATGCGTGTTATAAAATCAATGGATGCTTAGGAATTATAAACACAAAGTTCAGTAAAATGTTCATCTGGGGAGGGAGAAAATTAAGTTCAGGAGAGTACTGGAGGCTTCAACTGCATCAAAAGTGCCCTCGTGTTTTTAAAACCTGAAGTAAACACACCAAGATATTAAGAGTTGAGAAAGTTGGGTGAAGAGCAAATGGGTGTTTGTATAATATTCTCTACTCTAGTGCACATGACTTCAGTCCAAGCAGGAAGTGTTTACTGACTTCAACAGGCTATCTTTATGTAGCTATCAAAGGCATACAGAAAGGATCTGAAAGGAATTCGGACTGGAATCTGGGAGGAAATAAATTTATTGGACCTAAACATGTTGTGAAGCAAACTGGGTGGAAGGCTGCAGACTTGATGTCAGAAAATCACTGTGTAATGGTAAAGCTTAAACTCAGCAAAGATCAATACTTCCCAAAGGTTATGGACGCACAGACCCTGTTTTTCAGTGATTGCTAAAAACTGAACTGATATGTGGCTAAACAGCTCCAGCAAAATAAGACGTAGTATTTGGCAAAAATATCTGACCCAGAAGCAACTTTATTCTGCTGACATCTCTCCTCCAATTTGATTGGGGTATTAATTCTGTTGACTTGAGATGGTAAAATTGATTCCTTCATGGATATCTTTTTAACTTTAGGAAGGTTTAGAATCAGATATAGAGAAGTGTACATAAACCAAACTATTATATTAATGTTTGTGTATCTTTAAAAATAGATTTTAGTAATCATTGTAACAATCTGTGCATTAGATATTTATAGTGATTGTAGGATTTACAAATTTTGGGCATATAAAATCTCACAGATTAGAGTTTTGAGTCTATTTTACAACATGTTATTGAATAACTGATTTGCTAGTTAGATGTTGAAAGGTGTTAGGGACTTTAGTTAAGTTTTTAAGGCATCAATTGAAATGTTTTTAAGTTATATTTATAATTTTATTCTATCATACTTAGTACAGTTGTTCAAGTACTTTGGAAGGCAAGATTTGTTAGAGGCTTTTAAAGTATTAAAGAAAAAATGAGTTATGTTGAACTTACAAATACAGTTATAATGATTGAAAGAACTTAATGAACTGTGCTGTAAATGGGACTGATTGAGAAGGTAAGTTCTATTCACCTTGAATTAATTAAGCTGTAATTAACGGAAAATTTCATTTTTTCACATTTCACCAATTTTATGAGTAGAATAATATGGTTTGTAACATGAAATTTTAAAGATTAAAGGAAATCTAATTCTTAATGTATAATTTTAATAAATAAAATGTCAGTGTTAAAAATCCTACAATTAGTCTTTTTCTATGTGCAAAAGCTACCCGCAGGATCACTCAAAAGCTCCACTCATAACTGTTAATGTGCCAAATGAAACAAAAACCCTCTCAACATTTTTTTTTTTTTTTTTTTTTGAGACTAGGTCTTGCTATTTTTGCCCGTGGAACCGCAGGCTCCCATTGCCCGGAGTACCACAGACTCAAGCAATCCCCAGCCTCAGCTTCCCAGGTACTGGGATGACAGGCACGCGCCACCACGCCCAGCTATTTTTTTGGAACTAGGTCTTGCTACGGGCCCCAGGCAGGACTCGAACCGCCATCCCGAGCCCCGGCCGCTTCATAGGCTGAAGCTTACAAGCACGAGTCACCGTGCCCGGCCTCCTCTCAACATTTTTAAAAGAAAAAAAAATAGTTTATAAATCAAACTATAAAACTGAATTGAAATTTTCTAAGTATCTTGCATATCAGGAGAAATATACTTTAATAAGTGAAATTTCAGATTTTAAAATGTTAGTTGTCCTTAGATCAATGGAGTACATTTTCAATTTTAAAAATAATAAGAATTTTTAAAAACAAAAATATTTTAAACAATAATCTTAAAAAGGTCAGCAAGTACCACAATGCTCAATATTAGAAATAATGAGTGACTCAATTTGCCAAATAACAAGCTCCAATGCCTTAAAAGAATGTCATAATAATGATAAACAAAGCCTAAAAGAAAGCTCAGAAATAAATCTGTATAAATCTTGTGTCTGAAAGTGTGTGTGTTTGCAATACTGAAAAAAGTGAAAGTTATGGTTGAGGGAATTCTTCCTCTCTACTCCCAACGTTTCCCTCCAGGTGAAAAAGCTGCACTGCAAAGATAATAAATACAGCAACTAGAAACTGAAGAAGAGAACAAATATATTATCTAAAACACACATGTAAGAAACAGAGTTTGTACTCTAAGTCAAGGAAATTAACTCTCTAGGACAACAAAACTCTCAGAAGAACATAATAGAATCTAGAATAACTACATTTTATCTACACTATTCAGTTTTCAACCAAAAATTTCCGGGTATACAAAATGTAGAGAGGAAGAAAGTCAATAGAAACTGATTCTGAGTGGTTCAAAATGTTGAATGTGGCATACAAAGATTTCAAGTCATTTTTATTAATATTTTAAAGTATTAAAGGAAAATACAGTTCTAATAAGTAAATAGATGAAGAATCTCAACAGAGAAATGGATTATTAGAAATTCTACAGTCAAAAAGCTCAATAACTGAAATGAAGACTGTACTAGTGAGCTCAACAGTAGAACAGACGAAGAATTCATGAACTTTCAGCTGAATCAGTAGAAATTGTCCAATCTAAATAATAGATATTTATGAATGGGGGCGGGACATAGAGATCAAACAGTCCAATTTATATGTAATCAGGGGCCCAGAAGTAAAGTAAGATAAAGATATTTGGAGAAATTATGGCAGTTTTCCAAATTAGAAGAAAAGTATTAACTCGCAATCCAAGAATCTTTACAACCTCAGCAAGAGAAACAGAAAGAAAATCACAGCAAAGTATATCATTGTCAATTCTTGAAAACCAAAAATAAAGAGAAATCTTGGAAAAGGTATAAATATTTTAGCATTTAGGTAATTTCTTGAGAAGAAGATGAACATAGAAGCCCATATCTATCATATGAGCTAACAATTCTATCACTAGACTCAAAGGAAATAAAGTATATTTCACACCAGATTATACATGGATGCTCATAACAGCTTTATTCACAATAACCAAAAACTGGAAACAACAGAGGGTGATTACTAGAAGGTGGGAATCATTAAGAACTATTTCAGAAACTTTTGCCACAGGAAGGAAATTTATGGATTGATGGAAATGTGGATCTTGAGTGGGGATCAAAACTCATCAGAGAGTACACTTAAAGCTGGTGCACTTTTATTATTTGTATAGTGATTTTTTTTACATCAAATTACTGCAGAAAACAGAGTTTAGACACGTAGCTCAAAAAGGTTTCTGTTGGGCCCGGGTCCTGGCTCTTGGAGCTCCCTTGCCAGCGGGGAGCAACGGGGGGTCAGGCCTCTCGAGTGAATCCCCCCAGGAGGAGGGACGGGGTGGGGAGAGCAGGCCCCATCCTGACAGGCAGCCACTTACAGCCGGCCTGGGCAGTGCCGTGTAGCCCCCAGCCTCTGGAAGCCAGGGACATGGAAGGGTGCACGGTGGTCCCATCGGCCCGCCCCTGCGCTGGGAGCTTCCGGCACTCGGGCAAGGGGGAGAGAGGGGAGGGCCCCTTCCATCTCTCCTTACTCCAACTAAACTTCAGAGGAACCAGAATATGCACGACGCCAACCCCAACATAGAACGGGTGAGGGACCAGGCAAAAAGTCCAGCCTACAGGCCTGAGCTGGACACAGCAGATGGACAACCAAGTAAACCAGGGCATGTAAGACCAGAAAAACAACTGGAGACACGATGTCACCATGTGCACTTCTGCACTTGCCGGGTCAAGACCCAGGTCTTCATTTTGGAGATATATTCAAGGAGAGCAACACACCCTCCCCTCATTACCGGAGAGGAGAGGATGACCAAAGAGGGGATAATGGACCCCACATCAAAACTGCAAACTGAAGCAGAGGAGATGATCTTCAAAGGCCACTCGCAGAAGCCTGAACTCACAGAGAAACTTCTTGACCAACATTGGCTGGGGGCAAGACCCCCTAAGTCCAACACCAGAGCCATAAGGAAAAGCAGCAAAGCAATGGAGATGGGATTGGATTGGAGAGGACGGTCTGCAGCAAGAAAACATGGACAGATCACAAGCGAATATAACCTGGCCACCCAACGCAAACTTAAGACTGAAAATCTAACAGCAAGGTTCGCCTGGACCCAACGCAGTCCCTCACCCAGAGAAAAGACGCTACCATAGGAAAGAGACTAATGGACTTAGCACAGCTAATAAATAACAAAGAGTGGGGTTTGAGAGAATGGAAGGGGCACCAGAGGGAGGAGGGAGGGAGATAAAAATAATAACACAGAGTTTGTAACCTAAAGAACAAAATAAAATTGTATAAAATAAAAAAATAATAAAATATACAATTAAATGAAAAAAAAAAAGGTTTCTGTTAAACATGGAAGAAGTTCCCCTTTCTCCCAAACTCAAGGAAACAGTCATTAAGGACTATGAATTTTCAAGTACAAAGCGGACAAACAGATAATAGCAGTGCTTGAAAGGGTCCAAGATAACCTCAGAAAACTGTAAGTGGGAGAGAGGCAATATCTCCTTTAAAGCGGAAAAAGGGATATATGATTCTAGTAGCTGGTATCTTTGCAAAATATATCAATTTATGCTTCTATGTCTGAAAGCACCAGACACTACAAGCTGAGGGGCTAAGAGTAAGTGGGTGGACCAATAAGTAGAACAACTGGACTTCCAGATTCTTTCCCCCACCAGACAATAGCCACAATCACCCTGCTCAAGAAACCATAAATTTATTCTCTGGACAGCATCCAGATTTGACAAAACAATGCTGAAGTTAAAGGGATGAAAAATGACAATAGATTAAATGAACATGAACGTTAGATCTCATAATATCATCCCCTATCTTCTAGTCAGGTGTATGCCTCCAGACAAAAGGCCACAAGATTTTTCACTGGAAAAACTGAAACATCACTGAAAAAATATCATGCAAAATACAAATCTAAGACTGCAATCTCCACAAGGAACTTTCTATAGACATGCTTCTTAAAATTTGAGATGCTTAAGAACCCCCTGGAATCTTGTCAAAGTGAAAATTCTAATTCAATCGGTTTGAAATGTCTACCAAATTCTTAGGTGGTGGACTCTAGTTTGTTCCTGAGTCATACAGAGTCGTATCTTTCACCTTCAAGATACAAACTTTCCTTTCTCTTTGTGGTCTAAGGTCCCCTCTCTTCTAGCCAAATTTACTTCTCAGCATCACCTTCCCACACACACCCCTAATAGTACTAATCTCCAGTAAACTCCCTCACTCCCTCTCACACCAAAATGCATTATTCTTACTGCTAAGAGCAACACTTTCTCTTTCTTCTAGGAACCACTCAAGCTTCCATTACTTCCTCTCTGAAGCTCTTCCTCGCTCCCTTGGGAACCAAACACTGCTGTCTGTTTTTCTTAAAACTCTGGACTTACCTCACTTCATTAATCTATATATCGATATTTAAAATGCATGTGTATGTACATATATCAGCACATATATGTATATAGTTCATTTGTTTATAAAAGGAAAGAGACTTTCTCCTTGACTAAACTTAAGTCCTGAGTCCTTTCTGACTGTCCAAATTTGGACCCTGTCCTTGGTCTATTTATTTGACTTTTAGCAAGAGTCCTGTAGAGTTTAGAAAATACTACCCAGCCTTGATCATTTCACCCTTGATATTTGACCAGATTCCTCATCTCTCTCCCCACCAGTCTTATGGCTCCATCTGCTTATCAGCAAAAATCCTGTTATATCAGTTATATAAGTTCAGTAATGAATTACACTGTTTCTTTGCAATTTTCCACTCACCAGTACCTCACTCTGTTTCCTGGCTTTATATTCCTAGTTTTCCTCATTTTATTCAAATTTGAATTTGATGTCTCTCCATTACTACAAAACCCCATCAAATTAGTCCCCCCTGAATAGTCCTGGATAAGAACATGGGTGGAACCTTAAATACACATACTAAGTGAACAAAGGCAGTTTGAAAAGGCTACATACTACATATTTCAATTACATGTCATTCTGAAAAAAGGAAAAACAATAGTAAGAGTGAAAAAAAAAAAAGATAAGTGACTTCCAAGGACTCAGGATGGGAAAAGAGTTGAAGAGGTGAAGCAATAGAGATTTCTAGGGCAATGCAAGTTTTCTGTGTAATGATGGATACATGACATTATGCATTTGTCAAAACCATAGAATTTTATTGCACAAATAATGAACCACAAGGCATGCATATTTTTCAAATTAAATCATTAAGAGGACAGAGGATCTCAGGCATTAAAAATGTATGAAGCAGCCTTACTAAAGTGGAAGAAGATTTCTGACCTAACTTTGGAAATAAGTAGTATCTAAAACCTAAGGCATAAGGAATTGCATATAATCACTGACCTCTAGCTGATAAAGTTATTTTCCATAGGCTTAGCAATTCTGATATTGCTATGCATGTTTACTGGAATTGAACAATAAAGTAATTGTATGGTATATGACAGGAGCCTTGAGAATCATTGTAGAAGTAGGAATTTATAGATAAGCAAGAAGAGGAAGCTAGAATGGTCCATATGGTTATGGGTTAGAGTTAAACACATCAGTATTCACTATTGCTTAGCTTATATACATGACATGGTTACATATAGAAATATTTATAGATTTGTGTATCTAACAGTTAGTTTGTTCCATTAACTGAGAGAACCTAGAAATAACAGTATAAATGAGCATATCTAGTACCCTGATCCTAGCTTCCTAGCTTCTAATTCCATTTTTGTTTTTTTTTGTTTTTTGTAAGCCTGGGTCTCACTGTTTTTGCCATGGAACCGCAGGCTCCCGTTGCCCATGGTACCACAGACTCAAGCAATCCCCAGCCTCAGCTTCCCAGGTAGCTGGGATTATAGGCGTGCACCACCATGCCCAGCTAATTTTTGGGACTAGGTCTCGCTGTGTTGCCCTGAGCAGGACTCGAACCGTGATCCGTAACCCCAGCCGCTTCATAGGCTGAAGCTTACAGGCATGTGGCTGTAATTCCGTTCTTTAATAGAACTAGGAAACCTTGAGAAACTGACTGATACTAGGACATGGCAAGAAATACATGATAAGACTGGTGCATTCTTAGAGACAAAAAGTAAAGAATATCAAACACACACACACATACACACACACACACACACAATGATCATTGATGGGACTGTGTCAAAGAGAGTCAGAAGTCAACTGAAAGAATTCTCAAAAGCCACAGCTGGAACAATCTGAACAGTAAAATAGATACCGTAGTGTTGGATTATAACCTGAAGTATTAAAAAAAATCTATGAATCCATACTGATATAGATGACTAAATAAATAAAGGTGATGAGACATATTCTTCCCTGCATAAGAATTCTAAAATATCTACGTAAATACATCATCTTCTAAGACGAGGGATATAAACCCCATTCCTTAAACGCAATCTACACATAATGACCTCCTTCCACAGAATTTAATAAGGGGCAAAGAGTAGGTCTCAAGTTGAATGATGTAAGTAACATCAAAAGTGCAAATCACCTTGATAACTTTATCTTGATAAGATGTGATAAGAATGGATTTTACCTCTGTGGCCTTCATCCCACAACCCTAATGATGTATAACTGTGGATGTTTATCACTGTAATGGTGAATAAGCAGCACTCCTCAAAACAATTCAAAACAAAGAAAGTCTGAGCAACTGCCCTAGCTACAAAGAGTGTTAGGAGACATGACAACCAAACACAGGTTTGTATACTCATCTGTGTTCCTGAAATGGAAAAGAAGGATATAAACTAGAAATTAGAAATTTCTGAACAAAGCATGAACTTCCAGTAATAATAATGTATCGACATTGGCTCACTAACTGAAACAAATGTACCATAATTGAAGGTGTAGAGATACTGACTGGGTTATTTATGGGAATAAATACTTAGTGGAATAAGTAAATAGTGGAAAACCTGGGTTAAGGATATGTGGGCATCCTCTGTTCTCTGTAAAGTTTCTTCACAATTTGTCTGTAAATCTAAAAACTGTCCTTAGCCGGGCACGGTGGCTTGTGCCTGTAAGCTTCAGCCTATGAAGCGGCTGGGGCTAGGGATCGCGGTTCGAGTCCCATTGGGCAACACAGTGAGACCTAGTCCCCAAAACATAGCTAGGCGTGGTGGCACATGCCTGTAATCCCAGCTACCTGGGAAGCTGAGGCTGGGGATTGCTTGAGTCTGTGGTACTCCAGGCAACGAGAGCCTGCAGTTTCACGGGCAAAAGAAGCGAGACCTAGTTTCAAAAAAAAAAAATAATAAAATAAAAACTGTCCTTAAAAAGGTCTATTTTTAAAACCATGTACACTGTTATTTGACTAAGTTTTTCAAGTATCATCATCCATTCATTATACTTATTGTGTATTATCCAAAAAGGCAAACAAAGTCTAAGTAAAACATCAGGGTTCATGTGGACTTTCCTATACTAAATTATAAACAAACAATTCGTTGATTGTTACTCTGCCAAGTTATGTGTTACCAACATAGAAAACAATGAATGGAGCAAGATGAGGGAGGGAGAAATCATACTGCCTCCAAAGTAATTAGCTTAGTAAACAACAAAATTATATACTGAGCTGGGAAGACCAAAGGAAAAATCATGTGCAATGAGGAAAAGGTAGGAAATCAATCATTTTATATGACCCAAGTTACATTTGAGGTATTTATCATTCTAAAGGTGTCATCAATCAAGTAGGAGAGAACAATGTAGAGTTTGTACCTGAAAGAGAAAGGAACTGAGAATCCAGTGGCTTCTAAGAAGTTGAGTCAAATGAAGATTTGAAAATGTTGAGTGAATTAGGCAAAAGAGATCATATGAAAATTGAAGCCATCTCTTATTTCCCATACTAAATGTCCCCACCTACCTACATACTTCCCCATCTTCTCATATTCTTTCTTTTATAATTTAGTCACATTGTGAGCCCTTATTGAAACCTAAAATTCTAGAACTTTCTAATTGTGCATTTATACTTTTTTTTATTATTTCTGGAAGACTAAAAATAGTTGTTGTAAGTAAATTAAAGTAGAAAGAATATTATGATCCATGTTTGAAAAATTAAAGAAAACTGCATAAGTTTAATGCAGTTCTACACTCCCCTGAGTCCAAGACCTTTGCTAGATAGCAGGTAAAGAATAAATCAAGTAGGCCGGGCACGGTGTCTCGTGCTTGTAAGCTTCAGCCTATGAAGCGGCCGGAGCTAGGGATCGCGGTTCAAGTCCCGCCTGGTGTCCGTAGCGAAACCTAATTCCAAAAAAATAGCTGGGCGTGGTGGTACCCGCCTGTAATCCCAGCTACCTGGGAAGTTGAGGCTGGGGATTGCTTGAGTCTGTGGTACCCCGGACAACGTGAGCCTGCGGTTCCACAGGCAAAAATAGGAAGACCTAGTCTCAAAAAAAAAAAAAAAAAAAAAAAAAAAAAAAAAAAAAAAAAAAAAAAAAATCAAGGTTAGATTAAAATTATTCTGCACCACTTATTTAATGAATAAATTATTTTAAACATTTAACTAGTCAATAATAATTATTGTTAAAGCAAGAAATATCTAAAATTAAGAAAACCAATCTAAACATTTGCTCAAATTAAGAATCTGTAATAATTAGGGCATTATCAATCTCCCCAACGACTATAAAGATGAAAAGAATATGGCTTCATTTCTCAACAGTTTGCAACTTTATATAATAAATGATCTTATTGAGTATAAAATCTTCTTTCTTTAAAAATGCTCTATTGTTTGCTTCTGTTAGATACTAATTTCCTACGTATTTCTTCTGGCTACTCCTAAGTCTTGGTCTCAATGCTAGTCCTCAAACGTTTTCTCTACTTTATTCTACTTTATTTTTCTTGATGTCATCAAAACTTTATGCTAGTGTTTTTCCCACCACTGCAATTACAAAAATATCAGTTGAAGAAATAAAACAGCATACTGCAAAAACAAATCTGATCAGTACATTTAAATTCCAAGGGAATTTCAGAAGATCTTGAGGTGGGAAGACCTCAGAATTCCAAAAGAAGATTCTGGCAGTTGGATTTGAAAATGTAGCCTGGTGACCCCTTCAAATAATTTCAGATCACTCCTCATCCCAGGAGAAGAAAATATGCTCAACAACTGGGGCATGGTAACAACTCAAGGGAGAAGTTATACAGATTAATACATTCTCTGTGTTTTCCTTTCATGTATCACCTGTATTCAGTTTAACATTCATATAATGATGTCCAGAAGTCATCATAAATGAGTTAAAAAATCCAGCAGGACCACACGTTGTGTTTAGAGCATACTCCCTGGAGAGCAGGAAAGGCAGCCTCTCCCGGGACCTTGAGTTCTTCTCTTTCAACTGCCTAACCAGAAAGGATCGTTCATGGAATACTGTCCATTCTTTCAGGTATTCTGTGAACAGGTTCCAGCATGGGAGGAGAGCAAAATGAGGCAGAATTTTTGACTTGTTCCCTGGGGAAGTCCCTCTGTGTCCAAAAAAGTGACTTTTGACCAATGGAGTTCCAACAACAATCGTTCATGGAGTTAAAAAAGCAAAAAACAAAAGTTCTGTTTATAAAATTCTTCTATCATGCTTTGGAGGCAGGCAGTTGGGATTCTGAGCAGTCGGAATCTTTAGAATTAGACCCAACTGAAAAGTAAGTAGAATGTGAACAAGAAGGTCAGCCTAATCATCATTATTAGATACAAACCAAACACCCTGTAAAAATATCCACTCCACACTGTCGTCACATTATCAAGTAGGGTGCTGGGACTGACCCTAAAGAACCAATCGTTAAATATTGGGGATTTTGTGGTCTCCTTGTTAGGCTAAACCATCACTTACAATTAAGCAATACAAACTTACGTACATGATATTAAGATCAAAATGAATAGATGCTCAAAAATCATCAATTTCTAATTATTTTGCTGAATTTTATTCATGTTTTGAGTAAGAGATTCTGTTGTATCTATATACAAAAATGCCACTGAAAGGGGAGCATCTCTTCCTGATTCCTTGTTCACTAGCTACACATTAGTACCTTGAAATTGACCATGAAATTAAGCATGGTGGGTGTATTATTTATACCATGGAAATTGACCAATGCTAGAGGTCCCCCCCTTTTTTTTTTTGCAAAGGGATGGGGATGTGTGGGGCCACTAAGTGGGGCCACACATATTCTCTACATCATCCGCATGGGCCACTCCTTGGAGTCTCAACTCAAATCCTGCCTGGCATAAAGCCTCGCCTGATCTCCCCAGCCTAGTATGGCACCCAGCATTGAATACCTAATACGTTGTGTACCTCCAAGCCTCAGCTGGCCCTTGGCTATCAGTACAAGGGATTTAGCAAATCTTTTTTAAAATTTTTTTTAATTTATACATAAATTTCACAACATTGTAATCCCAGGGATTTACTTACCCCCACCTTCCCTTCCATTCCCCCTCCTTTCCTTCCTGCTCAAAGTTGTGTGCTTCAGTTTGGTGCTTAGCTTGTTTTGACTTTTCCTCGTGGCTTTTGTTTATTTTTTTTTCACTATATCCCATATATTAGTGAAACCATTTGGTTTCTTTTTCTTTTTGACTTGTCTCTGCTAATATGATTTCTTCTAAGTACATGTCATGTTGTCATAAAATCATCGAATTTGTGATTTTTAATTGATGAGTAATATTCCACATTTTTTTCATCCAGTCATCTGTTTGGGGGCATTTAGGTTGCTTCCATGTCCTCGCAATTATAAATTGTGCTGCAGTAAACATCCGAGCACAGGTGTCCCTTTGTACCCACATTGAGGTCTCTTTTGGGTAGATTCCCAAGAGAGCAATTGCTGGGTCAAATGGTAGTTCCATTTTCATTAACTTAAGGGTCCTCCACACAGCTTTCCATAGTGGCTGGACATTCCCACCAGCAGTGTATTAGCGTTCCTTTCTCTCCACATCCTTGCCAGCAATTCTTGCTGCGTTCTCTGGATGTGGGCCATTCTTACTGATGTAAGGTGGTATCTCACTGTGGTTTTGATTTGCATTTCCCTTATTGCCAGTGACGTTGAGCAATTTTTCATGTGCCTGTCGGCCATTTGTATTTCCTCTTTGGAGAAGTGTCTTTTTAGTTCTTCTCCCCATTTGATGATTGGGCTTTTCGTTTTGCTTTTGTTTAGTTGTGTGAGTTCCTTGTGGATCTTCGTTATTAAACCCTTGTCACTCTTGTGGAGGGCAAAAATTTTTTCCCATTCTGATGGGCTTCTTTTAGTGTTTTCTGTTGTCTCTTTTGCTGTACAGAAGCTTTTTAGTTTGATGTCGTCCCATCTGTTTATGTTTTCCTTCATTTTTTTTGTCATCTGTAGGTGTTTCCAGAAAGGGATTTCTGAATTGTAATCCATGGAGGGTTTTGCCCAAGTTTTCCTCTACGTATGTTATGGTTTCAGGTCTGACCTCTAAATCTTTTATCCATTTTGAGTTGATTTTTGTACATGGAGTAAGGGAGTTGTCTTGGTTCATTTTTTTTGCATGTTTTAGTCAATTTTCCCAGCACCATTTATTGAAGAGTTAGCAAATCTTTTTATATAACTGTATTGTTTTCTTCTACCTTCCTCTAAATAGATTGTGTGTTCTTTGAAGATAGAAACTGAGTGTGTAACAGGTATTCAACAAAAAACTTGCTAAATGGAAATTTGCATATGAACTTTTTAAATACCATATTCCATTTCCCAAGGAACTTCCCTTCAGTGGAGGAATGGATGCTGAACAACTAAAATGTTCCTTTTCCTATAATTTAAGATTACCAAATTGAAATGAAGTTGTCCTTAAAGACATTAATTCACTTTGCTGCTTACTCCAGTGAGTGGAAAATTAGACCAAGTGTTTCTTTTCTTTCACAAAGTGATTCTTGGTTTAGGATTTCATGTAAATGAACTTCAAGTTGATCTCTTAAAAGTGGAGGGGAAAAAAGACTGGGGAGGGGCTAGTCTCACCTAGTCTAGTAGCCAGCAAGTCCAGGCAAACAATCCAAGAAGTGGGGACTCACAGACTGGAGCATTCTCAGGAGCCACCTGGGGGCACTGCTCTGGCTGACCTAGCACACTGACACCTTGCAGGGAGCAGCTGGTGGAGGAAGAGGTGCTGGAGGAAAGCTGGCTGCAGGGAGGGTAAACAACTCTCCGGGAAGGAAAGTGGCTCCAACCACAAGGGACATTTGGCATTTGCAAAGGAAGCAGTCGCCAACAGGAGATCCCAGCTGGTTTTATAATAACTTAAAAATAACAAATCCAACCCACTATCTTGCAGCTCTTCTATCTAAACATAGAGGAAGCTGTCCACAGAGGCAGGTTCAAATTACCCCAGTGTCCCAGATTTTGGTCTGGTGTTTTGGGAGAGGGTTTTGGAAAAGTTAGTGAATGGAGAGAAAGGAAGGGAAAATGATTCTACGCCCCTCACCAGCCTCCCTGGTCCTAAACTGCAGGGTGATGCATTTAGAGGAAGAAGCAGCAGCACTGAAAATAGAGGATCCAGGTGGGGCTGATGGTTGAGGGGAGGGGCCTAAATCCAATCAACTGAGTAAGAAAAAACAACAGGCCTGGGGAGCTTCCCTCTCCCAGAATTTTTTGGGAAAAAGAATTCTGGTGAGTTGTTCTGGCTGGGATGGGTCTGCACTGTTCCACAAAGAATCTTGCTTTGACAGTTTCTTGAGCTGCTTGTTGCTGCCAGATATATCCTGTAAAACCACTTAGTGCATTTGTTTGGTTTTTCCTTTCCATATTTTTCAGTGGGGTCCAAAGAGGGGTAGGACTGGCCTCAAGTCAAAATGACCCATTCTAGATAGGAGAAATGACTCAGAAGCCTGTGTCCCAAGTGACCAAGACTCATTTCCTGAATCAGTGAGCAAGCAAATAAGGACTTCCCATGCTTGCTGCCAGAGCTTCAGTAATTCTGGTGAGAAAACCACTACTTTGAATGTTGCAGGTATCTAGCTGAGAGAAAGGAACATTCCTCATTTTCCTCATTCCTGTTGGGAACAGACTAACCAAATTAACTCCATTTTGTTTAAAACCTCCATTTTGAAACCTGTATCCTCTCCTTGCCCTCCATGGAAAGTACCTGCCATGGCTGGATGGTCCAACATCCTGTTTCTGCCTCCTCTTTATTCCTGGTTGTTCCTGACAACCATCTTGTCCACCTGATAGATGATGGACACCAGCATTGTCCACCTGACAGATGATGGATGTCAGCATTATTGGAAACCTGTAGTTATGGGAATGCATCCCACCATTATGAAAATGTGGGAATGTGTCCTGCAGTTATGGGGATGTGTCCTATACCTGCTTGCTTGCTTCACAATAGAGGACAGTGGTGGTTTTGTCCTATAAAAGGTTTTCTCCTATAAAAAGAGACTGCTCCGGGTCTTGCTGGCCTGGCTCGGGGACCCTGATGCACCAGTAATAAACCTGCTGCTTTGAACTTCAGTCAGAATCTTTGTGTCTTGTCGAGCAGCCCATGAGTCACAACAGTTCCCATTGACCCCATGACTCTCAAGATCAGGTGAGGTAACTGCACAGACTTTCAGAAAATCATGTCACTTCGTTGGAAAAGGTTAGTCCTGACTGAACCAACACTTCCCAGACTGAGACAGACCCTTTCCAAGTCTCTCCAGGTTGCTTTGACCACTATGCATCAACTCCCAAGGCTGTGGACTGAGGTTGCTAGTGCTTCCGAGGCCCTTTGACTACTGAGGCAACTGGGCTGGAGCCCAGGGTCCCTCCTGTGTAGTCTGAAGCAACATCTGGTTGGGAGGTTTATCACCAGCTGTTATCTCAGCATTCCTTGATGCAACTTAAACCTATTAATTCCTTATCTTGTCATCACAAGCTAAATGAAAGCATCCTTCACTATGCTTCCTCCCTTTGGAGGAAAATCTTTTACCTCTTGCTCACTCCCACGTAGTTGGCCTCTGTGTTTCCAAGAACTCCTTCTCTAGCTTCCTGTGAAGTACTTTAGTCTAAAGAGCCTCCTGGGAAGTCATCCTGAGAGATAGGGATGTGTTTGAGGTCCCCCATATGGAGCCCTCTGCCCTCAAAGCAGTCCTCAGACCACCTTGAATTTCTGTCCTAGTCTTCATGTTTTGACCAGGCAAATTTTTTTCAGTTCAGGAGCCCTTTCTTTAAAGCACAATAAGGTTTTGAAGTAGTAACTCCTAAAATAGTAGGAATTAAGAATCTGTGGAACTAGGATCTGAGGGATCAGAAGAGTCCAGAAAGAGAGATGAGAAAGAAGCTACAAGTGTGCTGGATAGGTTGCCCAGATGAGATTCTCATATCTGGGTCATCCCCTTCTCTTGCCCTCTTAAAGAAATCTGGGGTGTTTCAGGAGAGAGCCAGGTAGATCTCTCTGTGCTCAGAAGGAAAAGGAACTCTTCTGTGAGACTACATTTGACTCATCCATATGTCATCCCCAGAGACACAGGGGAAGGAGCATCTCTTCCAGATTTTCCTTTCTAGGCATGAGGGCACATTTTCTTAGTCAATTCCCCTCCAGTCCCATCGCTCATTAAGTCATATGACCCCTACAGTTGCCTCTAGCAAGAATTAGGTTGACTAATTAGATCCCTCAGCATCTATTACTTAAGTAAGAGGGAGTGAATCCTCTCCAGTTCTTTTCCACCCAGAGGTCTTAGTACATCCAATTAGTCATACTTTCATCCTCATCACCCCCTCTCTTATCAAGTTCACCAGAGACTCTCCTGTCCTCTGGTGGTGTTCTTTCTGTTGTATCAGCCAGTCTTGAGATAGTTATTCACTCCCTGATTCCCTGATCCACTCTCTTCCAGGACAATTTCTCTTCTCTTCTTCTTTCTTTGGTCACTGACTTCAGTTCCCTTTCTGGAATCCTCATCATTTTCTAGTCCCATGGGGTGGAGAGTTCCACGGCACAATGCACAGACTTCTTTCCTTTCTTTTCATTCTGTTCCTAAAATGTGCTCATCTGGTATCATGACTTTAAATAACTTTATTAACTGCAAACTCCCAAATATTCTTCTCTGACATGTACTTCTCCCCTTAGTTCCAGACCTATAAATAATTGCTTAATCAATATCTCCATTTGGATGCCCAATAGGTGTGTGTCAAACTTTAATGGTCAAAACTTGAGCTGTAGCTTCAAAATATATTCAGGATATAGCCGGGCATAGTGGCTCATGCCTGTAAGCTTCAGCCTATGAAGCAGCTGGGGCTAGGGTTCGCAGTTCAAGTCCCACTTGGGGTAACACAGTGAGACCTAGTACCAAAAAGTAGCTGGGTGTGGTGGCACATGCTTATGATCCCAGCTACCTGGGAAGCTGAAGCTGGGGACTGCTTGAGTCCGTGGTACCCCGGGCAACATGAGCCTGCAGTTGCATGGGCAAAAATAGCGAGGCTTAGTTTCAAAAAAAAAAAAATATATATATATATATAATATATATATATATATTCAGGATATGATCACATTCTACACTTCCCTACTTTTAATTCTGAACATCTTCCCCCACTCTATACAAAGCCCACATCACTTTCACCTTTTTCTCTTTCCTTCAATAGTTGATTTCCCTACAGCAATCAGAGGAAACAGTATACTACAATAGTGAAATCATGTGGTCCTTCTGCTCAAAATCTGAGGACTTCTCATCACATATAACACAAAAGTCAAAATTGTTACAAATGGCCTATTGTTACAAGGCCTCTTGGCACCACATTGCCAAGAGGCCTTGAAGAAAGCAAGGAAGTGAATGCCCTAAGGAAGCAAGTGAGTATGCAAAAGCTATGAAAAGAATGTGCTTGGCATATTTCAGGAACACACAGACCTCCTCTTCTCTCTGACTTCCTTTCTTACCAGTCAAATAGTGATACCCAACTCAGCTCTACTCAGAATCTCAGAACTTGCTCTTCTTTGGAAATAGATATAATTAGTTAGGGCTTGAGATGGGATCATACTGGATTGAAAGTAGGTGCAAACAGGACAAAAAATTAGTCATGAGAGGGACCAATATTGAAACCGGTCACTCTCTCTGAGTTCTTCCACTGGAACACACAATTGCAAATCAAAACAATAACAAGATTTATTTACAAACAAGAAGAGACTGTCAAGAGTCACTGAGACCATGAGTATACAGTTATCTTTCCCCAGTTACTGTCCAGCTACAAAGTCCTAAAACACTTCCAAGATGGTGCCTTCTTACCAACACAGATCTAAACAAGTATTCCACAAAGAAACACTTGTCTCAGAAGGCAACTTCTCACCACTCCAAACCTGAGGCTGGCATTTCACACCAAGTCATGTTTCCAGCAAGTTCAACTCCTTCTTTTCTGGAGGCAAGCAGATTCCAAATCCTTCTCATCTTTAGTGGTACACAGATTCCAAGTTTTCCAACAAGCTATCCTCTCTTTTTCAGAAGTCCAAATTCCAGTTTTCAAATCAAAGGCCCAAACTTGCGTATCTTATAACTTTTCCTTTGCCCTGGGGTAGCTGACCTTCTAGGCCACAACCTGTAATCACTTCTGGGGACCAAAGCCCATGATGGCATGCCCTGCCATGATGCTTTCTTGCAGCTTTTATCCTCTCATGCCAGAGATTCTTTCCTTGCTTACCACAAGGTATGCATCATGAAGGCAATTCCTGATTGGCGTGCCTTCCCAGGTGTCCCACCCCACCTGGTTACAGATTAGTGTGATCACTCAATCCAAAAATCTGTGTCCTTAAAAGGAAAGAAGTCCCACAGAGAGAGAAGAAGGCCGTGTGAAGAATGGTGGGCAGAGACTAGATTATCTATAAACCAAGGAATATTTGGGGTCACACTTAGTGGAAGAGGCAAAAAAGGATTCTTCCCAGAAGCTGTCAGAGGGAACATGGCTCTGCTGATACCTTGATTTCAGACTTCATGCCTCCAAAGCTGTGAGAGAATAATTTCCATAGCTTGAAGAAACCAAAGCACATGGGTTTTCTCAAATTCCCCATGAGCATACGGAAGATGCAGCTAGGTTTAGGTTAGGTGGGAGTCTTGACTTGAGAGCCTGTGTGACTTTGTCCAGGTCTCTTGACATTTCTGAGCTTCACATGTTTTCCTGTGTATAAGACAAGGCAGTCCACACTTTCCCCTCAGTTATGAAAGTTGAGGACTCTTCCAGTCAATGATACAGACTCAAATCAGCAGTGACGGAAATTCTCATTAGACGATATTAGGTTCCCCAGAGCTAGACATCTGCCCCAGATGTTTGCAATGGAAACATTCTCACCTTCATAAGGCACCTGAATGCCACAGGGAGCTGCTGGAGCTGGATCTGTCCCCGGAAAGAAATCCTGTTCATGTTTGTTTCACAAAACTGTTCTTTACCACCCTGAGCATGCTCTCACTATGGTATCAAGAGCTATTCCTGACCAACATCTCTGACTGGAAATGAGTTAGTGATGTTGTACTCCCTACAAAAGCAGCCAGAAAAAAAAACAAAAACAAAAACAAAGCCAATCAAATCAGACTTCTTATGTATCTAGTTTCTAGGAACCAAGCCCTCTGGTTGGGCACTGCACTCTTTAATTGAAAGGACCCCTCCTCCAGACATGCTGCTGAGTTGTCTCCTGAATTCCAACTCTTGCAATTAGTCATAAAAGGAGGGGTAGGTGACCGTAGCATGTTAGAGCAAGAAGACAGATCTTCATACCAAACCCCCTCTTCTTACAAGCAAGGTACCAAAGCTCAGATTGCTGGAGTTGTTTGAGAGGCACAGTGAAAATGAGACTGGAAAGTGTCATCTTCATTCTCAAGAGCATCCTCTTACAAGCCTCAGATGGAAACCTCCTGCAGGTTCTGCACACTTTACAGTTCACACCGAGGGAGGGTCTTCTACTCTATGCTTTTTGCCATGGAGCAGTTAACTTCTTCCACTAATGGGGAAACTACCTGATTTTGCACGGAGCCACCTATGTCTTCTTAAACCACGGAAGTTGGAAGTTAAGTTCACAAGATGCTTTTTTTTTCTTAACTGTTCTTCAAAGACAGAAAACAACAACCATTTCCAATCTGATCCAAGACCACAGGATTGTTTTTAATTCCATTCATCAGTATCTCATTCACCCCAAGAGACTATGGGATGTTTCCATATTTACATAATGGGCTCATCATTTTAAGTTCCATAGGGTCCTTTCTGACATGGTGGCAATTATGTTTCCCTGCAAGCTTCCAAGTTTACTGTAAAGGCCAAAAGGGTCTTAGACACCCAGAAAACATACTTTTTATGTTTTTATAAACTCTATAAAATTGTAATTGGATCAAACTTTGCATTCAAAAGCACATTCTTCAGGAATATTTTATATGCACATAAAACATCGAGAAAATGTTAACATTATGATCTTAACTGTTTGCACATTGAAACCAGCTAAAGTTAGGAAAATGCAATCCATCTGTTCTCTTCTTTGAAATTTGATTATTCTGAGAGCACAAAAGAGCGCCTCAGGGGAGTTTGACACTGCCCTCTCCCAATTCCTGTTATCAGGTGATGGGGGGGAGGGGTGTTGTCTCAGGGAAGAGGATAAGAAGGGGCTGCATTGCTGACCCTTTTTCCAAAGACAGGTTTGGTCAAACTAGAACCTTTGGCAATGGTGGCAAATCCTCTCACAGGCTGTGGTCCCCAAGGCTCAGGTCCTGGCCTCAGGTGCACAGGGAGCTCCTAAGAGTCATTTCACCTGTCCTGGCTCCTTCACAGGCCTAATTCCCAAGAGGCATAGGGATAAGGAAACCCAGGTTTTGCTCTAGCCCCTCAGGCTTGTTTGTTCAAGACTATCCATTAGGCATTTATTAGCCTCATTATGAAGTGCTAGCAGCCTAATTACTTCAAGCTGAGTGGGGGATAGCAGAGGCAGGGGGAAATAGGTGAACAATATGAGCAACAGCTGACATTTGCTTTCCCAAGGAGCCTTACTGCTCAAGCCCCCCTGTTTTATCTGTTAGTACAGCAAATTGGACCCCTCATTATCACATTTACAAAGGGCTTGGCACACACAGGGAGAAATAATTTGCAGAGGGAAATAGTTGAGGATACTGGGTGAGAGGATGGTTCCCACCAAGGGAAACCCTCCTCTCCAAAAGAACAATACCCACTGCTCCACAGGCACACCTGTACCTGCTGAGAACCACCATTAGAAACAGGACAAAAATAAAGATTTCTCATTGTGAAGGTTCCCAGATCCTAATGAGGGACATCCATGGTCAGATACATGGACAGGTTTTCACCACATTGGTGGCAACACAAAGAGAGGATTTCCCATCATTGATAAATTTCCCATCAATGATGTAAGTAGACTAGTTGGTTTCAAACTTCAACATACATGAAGATCACCTAGAAAACTGTTGAAAGGCAGACTCAGGCACCATGCTAGATCCTGTAGAAACTCTGAGAAAAATGCCCAATGATCCATATCATAACAAATCCTTAGGTATTTCATAAACAATACATGAAGAGCCAATGCTATAGAACAAGTTTCTTAATAAACAGTGCGATCTAAATCACCTCCACTGATTTCTACTATATAAAAATGTACAAGACAAGGAGCCACAAGGGCTATACTCAGGAACTAGGGAGCAGCACTGGACAGCAGCCAAATTGAAGGAACTAAACTTACAGTTTAGTAGAGGGGTCAATCACACCAGCCCAAATGCCACAAGTCACTAGAAGGGTCATTCCAGCCAAAGTGCCACCCCCCCCCCCCAGGTAAGGCAAGAAGAGTGAAAGCATGAGAGAAAGATCCAAAACCCCATCTGAGGGGGCAGGGAAAGCTTCCCAGAAAATACAACATCTGAACTGGGAGCAAAAATTAGCCAACTAAAGGATATCTAAGGAAAAAATAACCTAGGCAGAAAATATATATTGTATACGATATCAGAAGAGAGAGGCAGGTCAGTTAGAGTCTTGAAAATGACACAAAATTGTTGAATCATAAAATGTGAAGATGTAAGTTGTAGAAGTGAAGTTTGGGAATATTTGTAACAAGCTATTCTGGTTTGGAATGTATCTAGGAGTAAGTGGGAAGTCATTGGAGCAGACTAAAGATCATACTAGATATGGTTTGAGAATGAGCTTGAGGAGAAAGATTTGGGACACAGTGAGGAGTTTGTTCTAGTAATTTCTCTCCTCTAACCCCAATGAGAGCTTTGCCTTAAACCTGCCACACTACTGTTTGTTCTTCATGAAACTGGGGCTAGTGCTGGAAAGGTAACTCTTCTTTGGTTGATGTAGCACGATTTGCCACCTGGCAGGAGTGCCCTCTACTGGGCTCATTATCACTCACCATAACTTGAGAGAAGTGGAGAAAGAGAAGATATTATTAAATTATTACTAATTGCTCCCCTGGTAGAGCAATTCTTGATGAAGGGTCAATGATGTTACATGTGCAAACTGAGATACACATGCCATTTCCCAGCAGCAACTTGCCTCTGTTAAGTTTCTAGAGATGATAATCCACAGGAATATCCTCAGAACTGCTACTTGCTAGGGGTTCTTGTGGTTACCCATGACAAACAGGTTGACATGGATCGCAAGCCCTTGCCCCAAGTCTATTCCATGAATGTTCAGACTGTAGTATCGTCATTGCTAATTTAATGCGCTAAATTTCTTCCTCAAATTTTCCACTCTAGAACTATGAACTCTCCACTATTATTGGTACCCAAAGATTAAAAAAGAGCACAAGTGTAAGACTATTCTGGAATATTCTGAAACTGACCCATCACCCTAGTCGCCAAGGTGACTATTGCCCTCCACCCTTAAAATCTATCTCCAGCTTGTGGCAGCAGCAACTCACACATTTTCCCTCTGCTATCTGCCTGGCCAAACAAGCAGAGATGCTTCCTGATGCTGGCATAACCAGGTTGGGTTTCCTGCCCCTTCATCATACATGCCCACATTGACACCTGTCCACCACAGCCCCTGTGAACCACACACTATGCTTGTGAATCAAGGAAAGGAGGAGTAAGTACTCTTCTCTTCTCTCTTCTCTAGCCACACTGCCCAAGGCTTCAGCAAAAACAGGAGGATGAGCCCCTGGGCTTCTAAAATCTGAGAGACCTGAGTCCAAATTCCTTTTCACTTGGTAGTTCCATGACCTCAAGCAAGGTGCTTTATCTCTCTGGCCTCACTTTCTCCAAATATAGCCTAAAGATAAAAACTGAAAACACCCACTTTGACTTATTATAACAATGAAATTAAGGGGGAAAATGAATGTGGAATTCTACAACTCATTACCTCTTTTTGAACCTTAGTTTCTTCATTTAAGAAACAGAAATAGATCGTCTGTTCTATTTCACTGGTTTGTGAAGAATAAACAGTTAATATCTTTACAATCACATGGTGGGTATATATATATATATATATATATATAATTGTTATTGATCAAACTCTTGTCTGTTCATAATACTGTCATACAAAAAAAGTGAAAGTATTTATGTTGAAATACCACCTAGCTATTTAAAAAGATGAGACAGTGCCTTTTGGGACAAAATGGATGGAACTTGAAGTGATTATGCCAAGAGAAATAGGTCAAAAGTGTGTTAGATGGTTTCACTTGCCAGTGGGATATAAATTTTTAAAAAATTTAAGACTATACACTGGCAAAGCACAGTCAAATCAAATCTCAGACTTAATGAAAAATGGTTACCAGAGAATTAGAAAAGAGGAAGGAGGGGATAAGAGAAGGCAGGGGGCCGGGCATGGTGGCGCATGCCTGTGAGGGCAGCCTAGGGAGCTGCGGCTAAGACCAGGAATCACGGTTCGAGTCCGGCTGGGGTTACGTAGTGAGACCTCGTTCCAAAAAAATATAGCTGGGTGTGGTGGTGCGCACCTGTAACCCTAGCTACCTGGGAAGCTGAGGCTGGGGATTGCTTGAGTCTGCGGTACCCCAGGCAACATGAGCCTGTGGCTCCACAGGCAAAAATAGTGAGAGCTAGTCTCAAAAAAAAAGAGAGAGGCAGGGGAAAGAGCATTGGCACAGGAAGTTTAGAGAGTGAGTGAATCACATGCACAATATGGAAGGGAAAAAATGCAACCCCAAGTTTATAAAGACATGTAAACTTACTGAAAAACAGAGAAAGTGAAAGTGTCTAAATTATAGGAGCTCTTAATCCAAAATAAAACACATCAAGAGTCTAACTAAGTCTTATAATGATAATAATAAGTAGCATTTTCTAAATTTAAGAAAAATTTCTGTAAATGCCATCAAGCTACTATGAGGCTTTTTGCTATATCATTAGGTCCTCAGCTGAAATAAAATAAGTATTATAATGTCTACTTAAAACACCCAGGAAGTTGACTTATCTAAATTTGTTGTCTTTCCCTAGATGTATATAAGAATTAGGGGTCAATATTCATTCATGTAACAAATATGTATTGAGTACAAAGGGACCAGGCACTATGTCAGGTGATAAGGCTGCACAACCTACAGAAAGAAAACTAAAACAAAGACGGCCCTGAGCTGATTTAGTGTATATAGTGTATATAATGCAAACAAACCTACAAATAATCTAATACATAGTGAAACTAAGCAAAGTCTGGAAGATGGCCCAGTCAGTGGGTCCTCATCCTCACACTTACTACTGCAGGACACAACCCAAAATCAGACAGAATATGAAACAACAATAACAGGATATTTTTTACACATGGAATGAGAAAATGGAGTGAGGCAGGGGAGAGTATCCACAGGCTGGTATGTGGTTAAATGCCTTCTGTGCTATTCCAGACAGTATCCACTAAGCAGAGTTCAACTTCCAAGCTGAAGTCACATGTGGCAAACTAGTATCTTCTCCACAGACACCCTTCCTCAACAACAGTTTAACTACTAGAAGCCCAGCAGCTCAAATGCCAAAGTTCCAACAACTTAATTATTCCACATCTTAGCAGTCTAACTGACCAAGAGCCTCAACTCTGTCCATAATTCCCATGAGCCCCGACTCAGGGGGCAGATTCTAGAAAGCTCCACCTTCTAACATCAAGTTTTCTTGTTAGTTGTAAGTGCCACCAACTAACTCCAAGGTGCTCCTCACTGTTCCTCTCACACTAGTATAGTCTAGCACAGCACTGAACAGTATAGCTTAGTATGATAGAGTGTACTGACATTTAAATAAAGTTACAAGTTGTGATAAAGGTCATCAAGGACAAGGACAAATAAGAAAGTTGTAGATAAATTTTCTAAACTCTGGGAATTACACATCACAAGGATTTTCCATTCTTGCAAAGTATGAAAGGATTCCCCTTGCAGAAGCATTAAACAAAGTAACACTACTTCAGGTCCTTTTCCATCTATGTTCACACTCCAAATATGATCATTTTTAATCATTATCAACGGGAGAGATAAAAATAAAGGTAATCAAAGTCTATTCTTCATTTTATTCATGAATACTCATTTAACAAATACCAACTGCCAATATCAAGTTACATGTTGGAGATGAAATAAAAGGATCATCAAAACCAACTAATACCATCCTACAGTGGGGTGGAGGGGCTTTATTTTAATAGTTATATAATTTTCTTCATAAGTTTCTTAGCTATTCATCAAATTTTGTTTCTGTGGAGCATTTCCATTTTATTACATACATATACATATGAAATATGTGTATATCAGAACCATGACCTTAGTTTGATCTCTTGTGATGGAACCTTAGATAATTTTATAAATCTGAGAAAGTAATACACCATTTGTCCTTAACACTTTTCCCTGGTTCTGTCCTTACTTTCTCAGCATCTCATGCTCCATTCCACTTAATAAGGCAAATTTAAAAACATATCAAATCCTTTCATATTTTTCTCTATAATCATAAAAATACTACAAACGCAAATGAACACACACACAGAAGCATGCTTATAAGCACATATATATACACAGGCTGTTTCTGGTACCACTAGTTTTATACATATTTTCCTGCACCTTGCATTTACTCACTCACATATTTCCTCAGGAAAATGTCTCTAAGTCATCTGGTATGGCTCCAAATCTTTTTTTATGGTTGCACAATACTTTATGTTGCAGCTATCAATATTTATTCAGTCATTTCTCTTTTAACAAGGAATTCACTCTTTTTCTCTTAGCCACTACGAACAATCCTACAATAAACATGCCTTCATGACTTGTGTGCATTTGTTTTAATCCAATAAATTATTGGGAGTAAAATACTGGTTCTCAAAGGATATATAATATTTTAAATATTAGTAGATGTTTCCATTTGCTTTCCAAAAAGGAAATACATCATACTTTCAGAAGCATATGCTCTTCACACACATCCCTAACAAGGAATTTGAATTGTTTTTAATTTTGTCTGATAGGAATAAATTGTTACTTTCCCCTAATGACCAATGAATCACTTAGTTTGTTATTCTATAAACTGTCTTTTTCAAACAGTACCTAGTTTTATGTAACTTGCTATGTTTTTTCATCAATTTCTTTTTTGTAGTTAGAAAGTAACTCTCTAGGCCGGGCACGGTGGCTCGTGCTTGTAAGCTTCAGCCTATGAAGCGGCCCGGGGCTAGGGATGGCGGTTCGAGTCCCGCCTGGGGCCCGTAGCGAGACCTAGTTCCAAAAAAATAGCTGGGCGTGGTGGTGCGCGCCTGTCATCCCAGCTACCTGGGAAGCTGAGGCTGGGGATTGCTTGAGTCTGTGGTACCCCGGGCAAAGAGATCCTGCGGTTCCACAGGCAAAAATAGCAAGACCTAGTCTCAAAAAAAAAAAAAAAAAAAAAAAGAAATTAACTCTCTAACATCCACATTACATACATTTTTCTACATTTATTCAAACACTTAACATTTTTATATAACCTATCATCTTACTTTTATCACTTCTGTAATTTCAGTCTTGGTTGGTAGCATCTCCTTAACTCTTGTAGTCTTACAACTTTTATATTTGCCTTTAATCCATTTGGAATTTATTTTTATGTTTAATATAGCAATGGGTTTGATTTTTTTCTTTGTGCCAGCCCTGTATATTAAATAATCAACTATCTTTCTTCTGAATTGGGCCACAACATTTATCTTACTCTAAATCTCACTAACCCTGTTATCTAATTCTGGATTACTGAATCTGTTCCAATGACCTACTTGTTTTTTCTCATATAAATGCTGTATTAGTTTCAGAAGTTACAGTTTCATTAGTTACAGAAGCTTTATTAAGTATAGTATATTGAGACAGTCATTCCTTATTCTTCTTTCTCAAAATCATCATAGTGATAGGGTGTGGGCCCCCCCCCCCACTGTCTCCTGTTTAAGATTGCAGGTTTCAAGGACAGGTAATGTTAAAATGGGAGAATGACCTTAGCTGGAATTTCCCTTCAGGGGGATTCAGGGGGAAGAAAGAGGTGAAATAGTCAAGGTGAAACAGATTTCCTGGAAGGCAGGAAATCAGGGTATATAAAGGGTGTACAAACAAAGAGAGGGATTCGATTTGATTCAAGGAGATTGGATTGGGATTCCAATATGGAGAGGAGATGGGAATCGGCCATCTTGTAAAGATGTGAGCCATGTGAGCTTGGCCATGTGGCCACCGAGGGCCTGCAACAACCCTCGGCTGGCCCAGGCTGGCAGCATGTGTGCTGAA
>PVHY01015125.1:9080-36809 GCA_004024945.1 Uropsilus gracilis
TATCTACTGTTCTTGTCCTCCCCTTCCCTCCCTCCCTCCCTCCCTCTTCCTTCCCTCTCCTCATCTTACCTTCTCTCTCCCCCATTCAAGCCTTCATAATGCAATTATAAATTGTATCTGTAATAAAAGTAATTCTTTTAACTGTGCTATTATCAACTGTCCCCGAACCACATCCTCCAGCTCTGAACTCCTGAGTCCTGAGGACCCCAGAATCTCACAAACTCCCGAGTCCCCTTTTACCATCCATCTTCTGAATTTGCTGCAGGCTCAGTGCCATCTCGGAACAGGTGGGCCCCACCTGTCTCCCCTATAGCCCCAGGCACTGGAAGATGCATCTTCCCTTTGTGAGGCTCACTTACTTTGTCATTCACAGGAACAGTGCTGGTTCATGTTAAATCCTTGAAAAATAAACAAAGATAAACTGAAAAATGAACAAGTCCTTGCTCCCAGGCCCATATCCTCCTCCCAAAGTTTCTAGTATAATTGAGGGTGAAGTGTTTCTGAGGACTAGGTTGGTGTTAGCCTCATCATCCTCGAAAGCATTAATGTATTAATATCATTAATGCATGAGAGACATGGGAACAGGATGAGAGATGAGCTATGAAATAACAAGAACAATTTTTATCTTGTCTCACCCCCTCTGGCACACTGGAGGGTGATTGATGGAGGGTCTCTCACCTGTGACAGAGTCTCCTAACCTCTTTGGGAAGTCTCAGGAGACTTATGAATAATAGATGATGACCATTCCCCCCATAGGTAGATTCCTATGTTATCACCTGTATCCCTGCTGTGTGTCACATATGCTTTGCTACTTCCTCATTACATCCTTGTAACATTTCCTTGCTGAGGTGTAAAGGGGCTTCACAACTTTATTAAAGTTGAACCTGGACATGATTCCCAGAATCCCTCTTCTGTGGGCTAGCTTCATAGATCACTATCAATCTCTTCCATCTCATTTTCTTCTTCATTCCACACACAACTCCTAACAACTGCAGACAGGGTGTGTGTGTGTGTGTGTGTGTGTGTGTGTGTGTGTGTGTGTGTGTGTGTGAAGAGAGAGAGATGATGCAGTTTTTATGTCAAAGATAAAATAGAAACCTGAAATCACTTTACCTGTTGTCTTGATCCAAACCTGCTGAAGAGTATTCATGGAAAGCTAGTGCCTATACATGGCTATGATGGTTCACAGGGCAGTATCTTTAAAATACTCTTAGGTTGGGTTTTTTTTTATAATAACATTATTTATAAATAGCATTATTATTGGTATATAATGGACATATAGCATTAGTTTCTGGTGTACAATATAACTATATATATATATATATATATGATCATGCAGTGTCTAATATATATGACCGCATAGTTACTGCATACTTAATATACATGACTGCATAGTTACATAGTTACAATTATTTTCCTGTGATAAATTTAAAGATCTACTTTCTTACCAATGTTCAAATGTACAATGCAGTATTAACTGTCCTCACCATGTTAGGAGTTTGTTTTTTTTTTAATAGACCACTGTAGACTATTTTTCTTGGTTGTGACTCATGACATATTAAACTATAATCCTCTGTCCAGAAAATATCACTGACATAACATTATAGCATTAATTTATATTGATATTTAAGACATCCATAGATTTAAAAAAGGGAAAACTGTCTACTCCCTAAACTGAAAATATATCATTGTGGGAGTTTAATGATACTCTAAGGTTTTGACAGTAGTGGTGATAAGCACAGATCATTACTTAATCACCATCTCAGCTCTTTGCTGGTGGGTTTTGTTAATAGGCAGAGAGGAAATTTTAGGGGACTGTTTAACTGTTTAGGATGGATCATTCCCAGTGGCAGCTATGCCCAGAAGGAAAGTCAATGAATAGAGTGGCTCCAAATCACATTCTGTGGCAGAAAATTTACATTTGTCCAATGAGTGATTTTTTTGAAGTTATGTGTGGGATTTGGGTATGTGATTTTTGTAAAACAGAAGGAAATCTTTCTATCAAACATCAACTTCCATCAGCTGCTCTAAAGAAACATAAAATGCAACAAGTCCTGTTTGAAGGACTTGGCATACCTCTTACAGTTCTCTCTGAGTGGGGATGGGGGAAGGATAAAATTTACCTTTCAATAGAGTTTTATATGCTCTCACGAAAATGTTCCTATCATTCCCCATGAACATTAACATTTGTAAGTACTGTCTTCTGCCTTTGGGGGACAGCATGATTTTATTCTACTTCACTGGGAAATGAGCAATATGAGAATAAGGCCAGATCAGGAATATTGTCATGCAAAACAAGAGAAAGATACTAGTTGATGGTATTTTGTGTTCTTTTCCCTCTACAATGATGTATTTAGTCATTTCATCTCTTAATATCTTTTTTTCCTGGTGAAACAGTGATAGGATGGATTATTTTCTAAATATAAATAAATAATAGCTAACAGAACCACAACTAGAGCGCACTTGTAAAACTTGCTACAGAGAAAGTTCTGCTATTGTTCCCTGTGAGCTTTTCCCAGCACCCCTTTAAGTGCTCAGGCTCTTGTAACACAGGGAACCCAGAGGTCTCTGTCTTCTAAGATGCAAGGATCAGGGTGTGGGTAAAAGGTTTGTATGTCATGAGGCAACCAGACTGTTGTTACATGAACCCCAAATACTCAGATCTGTGGCACCCCTGTCTCAACAGATGATGTTCAAGTTGGAGTTGAAAACAAACAGAGGTTCCAGAGCATCCCAACTTAACCATTTAACCTTCTATTTGTCTAAAAACATTTCTTATGTGGAAAATACATAGGTATGAGGAAATGACAAGATCCTGCGATGAGGAGCCTAAATCTTTGCTTACTCACATGTCACTCTCTTTGTCCCTAATGACTCGTCTATCCTAGTATCATTTCAATAATAAAGAAGCTCCTAAAATGGAGAAAACTAGATGAACTGAAGTGGACCAGAGCAGATTTGCATTTCTCATAGGCAACACCAGATGTTAAAGAACAGAGAACAAAATCATAAAAATGCTTAAGTATTTTGCACACAAATGTATGCACCAAGTCAAAACCATTCCTCTGTTTGGCTAAAGCACAGACACATATGTGCTTATAAAATATCCCCACACAGCTTTTCTGCCACTGCCACTTGAGAATTTCCTCCAGTAAAAGGAACAAGAAAGAATTCAAACAAAAGAGAGAAACAGTTAAAGGATAAAAGAAACTACATGAATCAACAAATTGGTCAAACTTGAGAGTTAAGACTTAGTAATGAGACTACACAATTGTAGCTGCCTCATGTTGAGATAACACTATTAATAAAACAGAAAAAAAGAACAGAAGTGTAATAGCTTTAAAAACAGATGCTTTGAACTTGGAAGTTATTAGGTTAATGGCTAGCTCATCCTGTCAACAAGAAACTATTACTTCTAGAGGGCAACTAAAAAAAAATTACCAATTGCTTTTAGTCATAGTGAAATGCCTTATTTTTAATTTCAAGCAACATTAAAAAGAGAGTTAGTTTTTTTGTATTCATTCAAGTGATTCATGTATTAAAATTGAAAAACTACCATTTAATGGCAACTCAGAATTCCTTACATGAGAGGGAGGGCGTTGTTTATATAAGCACAAGCCATTTTGAATTACTTTAGCATTTTTTATCCATCTATGTGCTGTAAAATCTCAGTCTAAAGACCAGGTGAATAGTGCTTATTACATTAAAGCTGTGAAAGGCAATCTTCCCGCTAGCACATCATATATTTCAGTATTATTGGTATTTGCATTTACATAACATCTTCCATCTGAAGGAACCAGGTTCTTCATAAATATCATAAATATTACATCCCATAGAAACACCCCATACCATGATATTATTTCCATAAATACCTAGGATGAGAATTACTGAGGTTTTAGCATAACTTTGTGCAGCTGAGGAATTTCACCCAACTTCCTGGTGGCAAAACTCAAGAATAAGTTACATTTGAAAGTTGTGTTCTTGGGATCATTTGTCATGTCATCCAGTGCCCCAGCTCTGTCCTCCTGAGGCAGTTCCTGAAGACTTCCCCTGTCAGAAGTTGCTGTAGGAGTGTTCTGTTCCCTCAGAAAGGGTAAGGGGCTTCCATTTGGAGTTCCAGTCCCCATTGACCCATGGAGAATGTTTGCATGGGTTCTAATATGTGGAGCTGAGGCTGTGGCTGTGGCTGCCCTGGGCAAGTGTTGTCTTGTGTTTTATTTGGTTAATGTTTCACAACGTTGTGCCTCAGTTTTCTGTTCTGTAAAGTGGGTGCAGTGATCACATCTGTTCACTGTGGTTGTTCTGGGGACAGAGTGCTGATGTCAGAGGCCAGGAGCAGCCCATATGCTGCTCTATACTGTTCCAGTGCACCCTCTGCCATGAGGCAGAAAATCGCAGGCACAAAGCTCAGAGGCTCCTCCCTTCACGGGCTCTGAAGTGATGGTCTCGGGGAGTTTTCTCTAGTGCTGAGAAGTACCGTAGAATAGGAAGAGGGAAAGTGACCCAAGGCCAAGCTTTGGAAGTCTGCAATGCTTTCGACAAATCTTAAAAATGAAGAAAATACTAATTTTGTAAAGATAAAGTGGTGCCCTGATGAAGAGTAAGCCAGATGGGGTGTGGCAGGACACGTGGTCTCTTATTCTTGCTTTCCCTTCCCTCTCTGCCATCCTTTTGCCAAATCTAGGAAATATTTATAGCTCCACAAAGAACTGTCCATCCTAATCGTCTCAGGTCACACTGTCCTTGACTCTTCATGTTCCTTATGTTCTCTTTTTCTCTTGACTTTGAAATATTTTGGGCTTGAAGTGCAAAGCAAAGAGACAAATACTATCTTTCTCTTCCTCACCTCCCTGAAGAAGGTACCAGGGAAGGATCAGCGCCAAATGATTTTAGTTATGTCTCTTGTGTGAGGTGAGAGATTCCTATCAGCTTATCAGATGTTCTGGAATTACATTTCTCTGACATTATTTTCAATCACTGCAAACCTTAAGAAGAACTTTAGTCCTGTTTTTAAATTTTTACTGCATCTCAACTTCACCTTCTGCCTATGATTACCTATTGTGCATCCCACTCCTTCCTGTGAACTTTCACTTCCATCCTGAGGGAGTGGCACCTGCCTCTCCTGGCACATTTTTCTTGCTGTATCAATTATCTTCAGGAATTGTAAATATTCATATGTGCTCATTACAAGGAATGCTCCAAAGCATGGCATCAGTATAAATCAGTTTCTTAGGTGAACAGTTACTTTGCATCCACCAGGAAGAATATTAGGGCATGGTAGAAAAGTACTCTGTAGTGTAGAAATAGATTCTACTAAGTTTATCATCTGCTGGTGGTCCAGATGTCAGTTTCCTTCATTTTGGTGGTACTTGGGTGACACCAAGGTATATTTTATGGCAATTGAAATAGTAATTGAAGAATTTTCTTGAAAACTATGCCTCAAGCAGGCTTTGCAACATCATCATGGACCTTGAAGATTTGATCTCAGTGAAGTGAGTCAGTGAACAAATACCATGTGATTTCACTCTTGTGACATATGATAAAACAAAGCAAATAAACTAAATATAGGTAAACCAAACTCTTAGGCTCTAGAACAAAGTAGTGGTTACCAGAGGGGAATGGAGAAATTTGGTGATCTGAGTGGTGATGGATGGAAGCTAGAATTCTGGTGACCAACATAAGGACGTATACTCAGATACTGATTAAAAGATGCACACCTGTATTATAGTAAATATGGGTATTGCTACAATAAATAATAGAATGAAATGTCTATGGCAGAAAAACTAGCTTTCTGTGAGAATTGCAATATATTCAAAACATGCAATAAACAAGCATAAAACCTAGAAAATTTTAACTATAGATAAAAGTGAATGAAAATTGCTTCATGCTATTTCATAGAATGCTGATGAGCAAAAATGTATTTGTAAATTTAATTTTAAAGCCAGTCATTTCTGTCACTGAAAACAAAATAGATTTCTTGTTAGGTTCTGAGAAGTCTTGGAATTGGCTCAGGTCTTTACTAACAATCATGACTTGGCAAACAGTGATCACCCAGAAGATAAGCTACTAGAACTTATGAGACAGGAACTAGCCTAATAAATGAGAACGATTTGTTATAAGTCACTCCTCTGACAAAGAAAAAGCTATTATTTTTATATTTTCCAAGCAACTCAAGTGGGATCCCCTTAATATTTAGAAATACACCCTCACTGAAGGAATTTTCTTGTCCTTTTATGGGACAATGAGAGATGACAGGCATGGGGAGCACTTTTACTGTATAGTCATCATTCGGGTAACAATTAAGTAAACTGGTCTCTTCGATCTCTTACAACTGCAAATATTGTGTCAATCTGGATATGGAACATTGATTTAAAATTACTTCCATTGCTTACATTCCAATCTCTTACACCATGGAATAAGAATTGTGGTTTCTCTAGATCATCTCTTTCTGGATCATAATTAGTGCATGACAAATCCACAGTAACACTTTTCTTTTTCAAACACAAACATTAAACAAATTCCAAGAGGCCAGAGGATTTAAGTACAGCCTTTATTAAACTCTATCATATTTTATAATTAATAGACAGAGGGAGAGATGAATGAAACTGTATATATTTTTCCATTATACATTTTATTTTTATGTAAGAACAGAACTAACAGAGTAGAGCATGTGGTACTTAAAAGGTAGACTCCTTGCTTGACACCTGTAGGTGCTGGTTGGTGCTGGGCTTCTATGCCATGTTCACAGTGGGTGACCCCCCTCCTCTTCACCACCTAATAGAAACTACTTCCACTATACCAAGATCTCTGAAGACTTATCACTATGTCCCTGGGACTAAAATAAAGAGATTCAAAGCAATTATAATAATAAACTTGCTCCAAAATTAAAGAAAACTGTGCTAACACAGGTAAAGAAATGCATAACAACTTCTCTTCAGATGGCGTCTATCAGTATCAATACAGCAGTAGAAATTACGAAAAGATGGACATCCTGAAATTAACAGTATAATAGTTGAAATATTAAATTCACTAGAGAGTTAGCAGTAGGTTTGGCTTGAAGAAGCAGAGACTCATTAAGCATGAAGACACAGCAACATTCCTTGTGTGAGCCCCGCCCCTGCTGTGTGGGCTCAGGACTGGCAACACATGGCCAGTGGCCTGGAGGTTGCCATACTGATGCCCTGCTGCCTAGGCCTTTGACTCCCTTCTTGTATGTTGTTAATCATCTGTTTCTTCTGTCCCTGGAGAAACTACTATTTAGAGGTCAAGTTCCCAAGATGGTGACGAATTGCCCGCTACTGCACTGTTCACATGTAAGCCAACAGTTGAGGTACACACCCTAGTCACCTCCTGTCAGTTTTCACACTCCTGGCCTTGTCCATTTGCCCAGCCACTCTGGCTGAGGTACCAGGCAGCTCCAGACAGCCCAGTCCCCACTGTGATCATTCAGACTAGCAGGCCAGGCCTAAGCCTGCTCCCCAGGCCTCCCCTCTGTTGTCCTATGGAAACCACAGTGAAGACTGGGGCCATGTTTTTGCCTCCAATCCTTGGGCCCTTGACCTTCCCTGTGCCTACCCGTGAGCCCCATGGACAGACAGACTTTCTTATGGGATCTGTATCAAGACTTCTCCTTAGGGATAGTCATTTCTGTGTCTCTGTGTCCTGCTCTGCTGAATAAGATCAAATCTCTGTTTCATTTTAAAACAGATTCTTAGGTACAGGGGTCCATAGAAAAAAGAAACTTTTTAATGGCTCCCTGCACTTGTAGAGTAACAGGGTGATTCTCATCCCCATTTTGACACCTTTGACATCTCTGAACAAAAGGAGTAACTTGCTTGACAGCCCATACATGAGCCAAGCAAACTGAGGCTGGTTGGCTCTGGAGCCCAAGTACAGGGCACTGACATGAGGAAAGGAAGGAGAAGAGAAGGAAATATCTTGGAAATCCAAGATATTTCCAACAAAATAGGGTCCAACAAAGAGTTGTCTTTCTTCTTCCTAGTAAAATGGAGTTGACTGAGAAAGCACAGCCCCCAGACCATCTACTTGGGAACAGAAACACCTTTTCTCTGTGGGGTGGCTGCCCAGTTTGCTTGTGAAGAGTTGGATGGGATGCATGGTTGACAAGGCATTGGCAATTCAATGAAGGTTGGGTACACAGAGAGTGAACGTGTGTGATATTTGCTGAGGGGTGTTGAAGCCTCTTCTTCATTCCTGATTTGGCACCCAACTGGGTAGCATTCCCAGATATTCATCCCAGGGCCCCAGGGTCCCAGTTGAAACCCAGAATCAAAGATTCTCCTTTAAGTTCATTTGTCAGGCAAGACAACTGAGGGGATAATGCAAAACATGATATTTGTTTAATGGCTGCCTCTTTCAGTAATAAATTGCCTGTATGTGAGAAATGATAGCTTCCCATAGCCACCCCATTTTAAAAATCACTTCAACCTTGAGCTTCCCAGTCCTTGGCAGAAGATATACAAACATTTATCACAGACACAGAAACTAATCAATAGAAATGTAAAAGGGAGAAGTTCTAAATCATGCCTGATTACAGCTGTGGGCACTTCCATTACCTTTTCCATTAAGTACTGACATGTATAAAAATGTTCAGCCATTTACATTACTGGGGAGGTGGGGGAACAGAACAAAGAGAAAGAAGGAATAAATGGCTATTTCTCTTGTTGAAGGAAAATTCAGTGGGCAAATACTAAAGAAAAAAAAGTTATCTATTGCTTTTTTTTCAAGTATGGAGACATGATAAACATTAACAATAGGACCAAAAAGGATTTCTTTTCCTGTACCTTGAGAGTTGGATGGAATTTGGATATGCTGCTCAAAAGTTGACAGTATGTCTTTTGCACAACTGTTAGTGTTGATGATGATGGAAATCTGTGCATGATGCTCTGCTTTGCCCCCCCTATTTTTCATGATTCCTTTGCTCTGATTAGCTGTGCTGTGCCATGAGGCAATCAGAGAGGTCTGGTTTCCTGCACAGACAGCCACAAAAGACTGTCACTCTTTTGACACAGACCATTTTCTTCACCATACAGCACTAAGTCAAGGCCATGATTCTGGGAGAGGCTTTTCGCCAGGTTCTTGCCTTCCTTCCCTTCTGATTTACCCTGACCACCACCCAGTAATTTTCACAGTTAGTGTACTTCATACAAAAAGTAATGAAATATCATCCAGAGGAAGCATAGTGGGACTTTGAATGGATAGAGAGAGCAGCATTCTCCCTGGTGCTGTGGGTGTAGACTTGGGAGTAGCTCTTTAACTGGGTTTCATTTTTACACTAAATGTGATTACTAAGAAATTTGGATCTCCAAGATATTTCCTTCTCTTCTCCTTCCTTCCTCATGTCAGTGCCCTGTACTTGGGCTCCAGAGCCAACCAGCCTCAATTTGCTTGGCTCATGTATGAGCTGCCAAGCAAGTTACTCCTCTTGTTCAGAGACGTCAAAGGTGTCAAAATGGGGATGAGAATCACCCTGTTACCCTACAAGTGCAGGGAGCCATTAAAAAGACAAAGCACTTCTATCAGCATCACAGAATTGTACTTTAGGACATTCATATGGAGGGGAGGTAAACCCAAAGCCTGCAGCAGGGAGGAACAAAATAGGGATTTAATAGGAAAAAAGAAGAAATGCAGTATGTGAGGTAAAAAGAATTCACGTTAACAAGATGCAGCCACTTTCCGCTTCCATGCCCTGACAGGCTATCCAAAGTCACTAATCCCTGTGTTTGAGCACTGTCTGCTGGCTACTAAAACTCCTCCAGCCGTTGTTATCCTGGTCCAGTCTGAAGATCTGGCCCAATTTAAACTAAACAAAATGCATTTCCTGCAGAGTCTGCTCTGACCCTGTTGGGAAATTGCCCCCAAATGTCAATACTTTGGACTCCTTACAAGGGTCAGAGCATTGAGTGACCATTGAATGAAGAAAGCTATGAGGACTTTAGTTCCCCGGCACATAAAGTGCGATATTGGGTAGTTTATCTTGCTATAGATGTTCTTATCGACCTTATTATTTAGAGCATGGAAAATGCCATTAGAAATAGCTGCTGAATGATTTAAATAAAAATGACCTTAGATAATATCCTGTAATCGAGGTTCATTATTTTCATGATTAACCAGTGTTATGTCATGTGAAATTTGCCTTTATGCAGGATACATGAGGTTTCAAAATTGGCAGATTTGTTCACTCAGGATGAATAAATATTGGTTATGGGAGAAGAGCCTGGTCAGCCTTGAGGCCAATCAGGAGCTCTTCTTTGGGTCCAGTGGAAGGGATTATTGAACATCCAACGAGAAGTTCCATTGAGAAAGCAATGGGAGTGCCAGTCTGACGCTCAAGGTCATGGGCTGGCTGGAGTCAAGGTTAGAGCAAGTCAGCATAGCCTCACATTAACATCTCCAACATTGGCTTCTGAATTCTCTGACTTCAGAATCCCTGGGAGAAAGGACTGTCAGCAAGTGCTTGCCCAGCAAGAAAGCTGGACTAGTTTGAAGCTCAAAGTTTTAGGAGGGAGAGCAGTGAGCTGTGTTCTCCCTGACTGTGTCCTTCACAAGCTGTGTCTTTCCCAAGAATGGTCTAGTAGGGTGAGAGACCTATCTGTGAGGGGGAGAAGCTTTACTGGCAAAGAGGTGGAAGGAGAGGCATTGGACCAAAGAGGGGGGGCACATATACACTTCAGGGGGGGTTAATCTGCCCAGGGAAGTCTAGGCAGGGAGGTGGGGTTGAGAGAAGGTCACAACCATGGGTGGAAGGGCAACACCTCTGACTATGGAAAGATCCAGTAGAAGTGGGGAAGTGGATTTCATGGGAGAGGCACATAAATACCTGTAGGAGGGAGGAAACCTCCATGTGTATCTGTTGGGCACATGTTGGAACAGAGCAAGACAGGTCATTGGCACCCGAGACGGTGCATGCATAAGGACCTGTGCTAGGTGCTCCTGTGCCCCATTGTTATTAGGGATATATCTGTCCCATCTTCTCATGTTAGCATTTCCTTCACTACGCATCTCTATGTAGTGTGTTCCCCTCCTTCCCACCCAGTCTTCCCACACAGAGGTGGGCATCAGTGACTTGTTGTCATATGGTCCCCCAGACACTGAAGCCTACAGTAAGAGGGAGCCCTGATGTTCTGAAGTGCAGGAAGAGAGATCAGACCTTGGGATGTGGAATGCTCAGGAATGCTGTGGAATGTTCTTGCTTGCTTGCCGTTGCACTTGTCTGAGCCATGTGCTTAGAGATGTTGCTGGCTGAAGTGTCTCCATCTGGAGTAGATATGTACCTCCCTCAGGCTATCCTGGCAGGGGCTCATCAGGGGTCCAGAGCATGTTTCGTTCAACCCCGTGGTCCAAGAAATCAAAGTGATTGTGTTGGGTATAGGGTCCTGCATTCCTGATGTTTTGGAGGGCTTGTATTTCTGTGTTGCTTTTATTATTATTTCCGAATATTTTCAGAATCAGTTAATGGAACTGTCAGAAAGCACACATGTTCTCAGAAATAGCTACTTCCTTTTTATGAACACGTGTATCACAATCTAGGAAGAAAGAGAAGGCTAGGATAAACTCAACCTCCTAGTAGGATCATTGTGTGGGAGATGTCCTCCAAACTGATATTCACGTGCCTCTCCAGATGGGAGCTACCATAGTCTAAAACACTTTCTTAAATGTTCCACATTGATGAGATGCCAATATGTGCTTTTAGATATTTTAAAAGTTATTTTTATTGAGGTAATGTTGGTTTACAACACCATATATGATCTAGAGATTGGAGTCACACCTCTTTGAATGAATATCACTCTCTCACACCTACCACCAGAGCATGGCCCTCCATAGTCCACGGGAAACCTACCCCAACTTGACTCTTCTAGGAGCCTAGCTTCTACAGTCATATACCTAGGGTTTGTTTCAGCTTAGGTTGGGCAGTTCCTTTGTTTGTTTCTCCATGAGTTCTGTGTTCACATATAATTGAAATCAACCAGTATTTGCCTTTGCCCCCATTCAGATCTCCTCATTCCCTGAATTATTTAGCATCACCACCTCCAGTTCCATCCATGTTGTCACAAACATCAAGGTATCTTCTTTTTAACACCTGAGTAGTATTCCATTTTTATATAGATTTTATACTCTAGGTTTTTCTGGCATGTTTTAAACAAGATTAACCAACTGACTCAAAATAATGAGTAACCTGAGAGAACTGACTGGGTACTATCGATCATTGAACTGTCCATGGTCACCACTGTTTTTAATGATTCATCTTAACCGGGACTTATTAGCTCTCTGTCCGCATGCTAGCCAAGCAGTATGACATCTCTTCACACCTCAGAGCAAGCAATTTACCAATGGCAGCATTTTTTTGAAGAGACAGCAAGAAATTTGAGCAGCTGGTTGTGCTGGGTGGGTGTGGGTGACAGGGAAGCTTCAGAGAAGAAATAACAGCACTCACAAGGCTCAGGCAACAGGAGGAAGTAGGCCCATGGCATGGAGTCTGCAATCTGTGATGAGGAATACACAACAATGCCACATGGCCCAGCAAGGTTGTACAAGAATTTTGCCCATAGAGGGCTGGATGGGACAAGGTGGCAGAGAGTTGAAAGTCAGTGAGGCTGAGCTCCTGCCTTCTCTTCCTGGGCAACTGTATAGAGTGGATAGCCGCCAAACATCCCAGAAAAGCTCTGTGCTACCAAGCATGCTGCCTGGAATGCGGAGGCCCCAGGGGTGGGAAAAGGGTGATAAGCAGAGTTCCTGTGTGACAGACTGACTGACAGGGATTCCTACCAGCCTCCATGCTTCCTGTGCCCCCATTTCCCACTCTACCCATGATCCATCTCCCCCTCCCCCACCCACACACATCTGTACACACCTGCACCTTTCAGATCTTTAACCGCTAAGCAAGGTGCCCAGTACTGCTGACCTCTTTATTCCCTCTTCCCAGGGATCTAGCTCTTGAGGAGGGTTAATGTCCTAAGTTCTTGAAATTAGCCTCAAAACAGATACTCACCTGGCAGGGGTCACATCTCTCTCAGCTGAAGATCAGATGCCAAAATTGGCATTAAATAATTTTATCACCAAGTGACAAGGCCCTGCAGAGGGGTAGCATTTGAGGACAGGAAGAAATACATGTGGACTTGAGTGTTCCTGGCATTTGGGTCCCTCACTGCCAGGTATGTGAACACCCCCATCTGCTCAGGTTTCCAGGGGAGAGTCGAGGATTCTTGAGTCTGATCTTAGTGGCACTGTACTGGGGGAGCTTTCACGTTTACAGAAGTAGACCCAAAGCCAGCAGATCAGTGCTCTTCTCAGCATGGTGATTGCCCCTCCTAATAGCAAGTGTGCTGAACCTGGGGGTGGCTGGCAGTCCTGAAATTGGGGAATCATTTCTCCACAAGCATCAAGCTTTTCTCAGTATGTGAAGAGTAAGCCTCTTGCCATGTTATTTGGGAACTAGAGGTCAGTGGAGACACTGTGAGCCTGGAAGATCTGTCACCATCATACGAGTTGTTTTAGGTTGGGAGTAGTGAGGATCTGGAGGCTGAGGAGAAGCTCTGTCCTTGCCTGATTCCTCCTCCCTTGATTAAGTAGAAGACCCTCAGCCCCTGACCTTCTGCCCTTTTCCTAATCTGAGAAGCAATTACTGCTCCTTCTTGTGACCTAGAAGAATATAGTCTGGGAGAGGAGGGTCTCATCCAGATGCAGGTTGATGAGTGAACACGTGTTCTCTGAGTGTCTCGTTACTCAGAGTGTGGATGGGTCACCTGTCTGTCTTAAAAAGAGCCCCTCTCCTTGATGTCCCAGGTCCGTAAACCAGGATAAATCCCTCATGTCCCTGCCCTTATTGTCTATAACTTATGCAACCATGTCTGCCAACCAGCCTCCAACTGATGAGATGATACATACCCACTTTATGAGGAATGTTGCTTTTCTCAAAGTTGACCTACAGAAACATAAATTTCATCTAAAACCATCCAGAATGTCTGCCAGGTCTGGACTCTGTGGTCCCAGCTCTGCCCAGTAGACACATACTTACCCTCAGGCTGACTCTGCTCTGCACTTCTGTTTACAACACAAAGCTGTGTTTCAGGACAAGAGGCATTGGTAGACCAGTCCCTTCGTCATGCTGGGTGCTTCTTTGCAAGGACAGCACCTAGAGGTTGATTGGCCTGGTGCTGCAGCATTCACTTTGCTTAGTTCAGATACAGCTAACCAATGTGCAGTCATTTAGCTCCCCCAGCACAGTGCCACTCAGATGAGACCCAGCTTCCCCAAGGCAACTCTCTGCACATGCACCTTGTCTGCTCTCATGTGGGACCTGTTGAAGGGCTTGGTGATGCCAATGTGACCGTGCTATGTTGGCCGAGCCCTGGTTTCCCACTGACTCTGGGGAGGAAGTGAAGGCAGCTGTTGGACTACACAGCAAAATCAAATCACCAAATTGCTGAAAACCTCTAAAAACTGGTGTCAGAGCCCCTGGGCTTCTGATCTCCAGTGCATCCCCCAACATCCCTGCTTGTAACAGGATACTCATAGGACCAGGACAGGGAATTCCCAAGGACAAATAGCACCTCTCCCAAGTGTAACCCACAGAAACCTATTCACTCATCTCATCAACTTACACCAAAGTGGAACCTCCTTAGAGTCCTTGGGGAAGGACTGTAGATTTATCTGTAGATTCAGGGCCCTGCTCCACACAGTCATCCAGGTATTCACATGCAGCCTTCATTGGCATCCCATCAGACTTCCCCACTGGTGTGCGAAATTAACCAGCTGTGATAAGAAGACTGGAAAGTCCAGGTGAGCCCCTGACCAGGCCTGAACCTGCTTGTGAGAATATGAGTCCTTCCACACACTCAGCTTCACTGTGAGCCCCAGCTTCTGAACTGCCCACTCTATACTTTTCAGCTGAGATTAAAGTAGCAATGGTAACACATGAATGTGTGACAGAACAAGGACAGGGTAAAACACTCTATAATAGTTCAGTCTCAACCCCTAGGCAACCCCTGCTACCTCCAACCCTTAGGCTCTGAATTTGCAGAGCTGTACCCATGCCCATCAGCTCCCTTCTTAGCTCCTAGACTTTCCATCAACCTGGCTGATGTTTTTGCCTTAATGGGGGTGTCACCCCCAAGGAAGCTACCCAGCAGCCCTGTAGAACAACAGCTTGCACTGTGCGCTCCCCACATGGTCTGTGAACCCCACGCTGACATTAAATGCCCGGTATATGCCTTGTATCACCCGCTTGTCAGCTGTGCACCATGGACCATGTGCTCTGTGGGATAAGGGCCAAGAAACAGCCCCCTCATTGCCCTGCCTGAGCAAGAAAGAGCAGAGGTATAAACAGAAGTCAGACAGATGGCATTCAGAGTCCTACCTTTATTATTGATGAGGCTCTACTGGAATGCTTAACCTCTAAGGGCATAGGTGCCTTAACCCTCTTAAGTCCTGGTGGGGCTAAACATTCACAGGCATCACCACCAAAGACTTTCCCCAAGAAAACTTAAGGTAATAAGGACCAGATTGAAAACAAGTGTGCTGAAAGCAAATGGGAGGGAGGGGCAGTACCGAGCATGCTCATACCCTGTTTCTAAAAGCAGGGCTAGGGCAAAGCTAGCTCTGCCTTTGTGCCCTGGGGTTGTGAATTAGTCAGGGTTCTCCAGAGAAACAGTGCCAGTGGAACTGTGTATGTAGACAGAAATTTATTTTAAGGAATTAGCTCATGTAGTTGTGGCGACTGGCAAGTTCAAAACCTATAGGCATGCTAACACAGTAGAAATTCAGATAAGAACCGAAGTCTGGAAACTCAGGGAGAATTTCTATTTTCTATGTTGTGTTTTTTTTAAATAATTTATTTATATATGAGTTTCACATCTCTGTCATCTCTGGGGTTCACCCCTCCCCTGACTGTTCGCATCCTGTCCCACCCCCCCACCCCACCCCCGCCCCTGCTCAGGTTGTGTACTTCAATTTGGTTGTTGGCTTGTTTTGACTTTTCTTCATGCATTTTTGTTTATCCTTCCCATGTCCCATATAGTAGTGAAACCATTTGGTTTCTGTTTTTTTTTCCTTTTTGACTTGTTTCGCTAATATGAATTCTTCTATGTCCATCCATGTTATCATGAAATCATCTAATTTGTCATTTTTAATTGATGATAATATTCCATTGTGTATATATACCACATCTTTTTCATCTAGTCATCTGTTTTGGGACATTTCGGTTGCTTCCATGTCCTTGCAATTATAAATAATGCTTCAATAAATTAGAAGCAGAAATCTTTCTTTGGAAAACATCAGTCTTTGGTCTTAAAGCCTTTGACTGGTTAGATGTGGCCCACCCACATTATTGAGGGCAATCTGCTTGACTTAATATCAACTGATTGTAAATGTTAGTAACTTTCAGAAGATACCTTTAAAGCGATACTTAAACTAATGTTTGAACAAACAGCTTTTCACAGTCCCGTCAACTTAATAAATAAAATTTGCTCTGGCAGCCATGGAAACAGGTAACGGCAGCAGTGGAGAGCAGTGTGTAGAAGGGCATCCTTTCACCCCTTCTCGGAGGCAAAATTCAGTCTCGCAGCTTCAAGCTTGGTAGCTCAATAATTATTCACTGTGGGGATAACTTTATCAAATCCCAGCATCATGTGTATGTCTTTGTTGCTTTCTTCTACTTGAGAACCATTTGAGAGTGACTTTGGCAGGACCATGTCTCTGTGGCAGAGGGCATTAAATTACTTTTAGTTGTGCATATTTAGGGATAAAACATTTTAACCATACATATTGGTGTGTATATTTGTTTGTTCATAAAATATATATGCTGCTATTTTATGAACATTATACAACATGAGTTAGAATTAGGGTCAGCAAGAGTGAAAAATCGTCTTTATATTATTTAGTTTTTCACATTTTCAAAATATACTAGACCTTTTCATTTAGTAGTTTTTGGGGAAAATATGCTGGAATATGCTTCATTGTTTAATAGATTTTTGGTTAGCACTTTGCAATAGAGTGCTTTTATGATCCTTTTTTCTGATACTGATTTAATGACCAAAGCCAGGGCTCAGGGACTGAGTTTCTAAATCATGAGACTTACTTTCAATCCTGTCCATATCTATGCAGACATCTTTGATGAAATTCAGGTGTTTCATTCTCCATCTTTTCCTGATGTCAATCAGTTCTTTCAAATCAACCAGAAGATATTGCATTTTTATTTCTTAGCCAAAGGGTTCAAGACACACTGAATCTCATTTAGGAGAATTTTCACTGAATCTCTAAATTCTGTTTCTAAGGTTATACATATATAAAGATGAGAAACTTTTTATTATTTTTCACAAGAAAATTACATAAGGAGATTTCTAAATGCATGCTTTTCAAGTGGTCTCTCTCTAGAATGTGTTTTTATAGAAAAATATTTCTCCTTCATGGCCACATGACAGTCTTAGTTGAAAGACAAATTATGTGTGTGTATGAAAAAAAATCCCCTGGTTAGCATAATATTAGGAGTTCTTTCTCATCAAAGATCAACAAACTTGAATGCCTAAAATTTTAGCCTTCCCCTGCAAACTTACATAATTCCTTGTTAAGTTTAGTGACTTTTTGTACTGTACACAAAGCAACAAGAAAACCACAGTATGGTATAAGGTCCATCTGATGATGAGATTTCATGCACCTTTTCCTCTATGGAATCAGCCACACAGAGAAAAATCCAGAATAGGTGCACTACTACAACTTTTAGTATGCTCTGAGCTAACACACCAGAGAGGACGCCAGTACCAGCTCTTCCCAGGAGGGGCATTCATCCCACTGGTGCATCCTCCATGGTGATATGGGGGTGTTTGGCAGTCACCTAGCAAAGGTGCCATCATAGATCCAAATAAGTGCTGGATGTCCTTCTTAATTTTACTTGGAGCGGGTGGGAAGGGGAGGTGGTGGGTGACCCCCAGGGACTGAAATGATGTGAAATATATATAAATAAATAAATTTTAAAAATTTAAAAAATAAAGATAAGCATAGCTGTAAGTTCTACTGCTTTCTTCACATACCCTCTGGATCCCTGTTCTAGAGAAATGTTTATCCTTGAGCTAACAGTAGTCATTTAGGGAATCAAATGTCCCTGTTTATCTATTTCTGATGAACTTTTATAAACCAATCATATTAAGCAAGTGGAAGTGGAAAGTACATGGATGGAAGGTGCCAGACCCAGTGCAACTTTGGGACCTTCACTCAGGCCAGAACACAGAGAGTGTCTGGCTGGCACAGCCCCTGAATACTGCTGACATCTATTGCTATGGTCCTGACACCTCATGGATTCACAACTACACTGTAAACAACTTCCCACTGTGTTCCCAGCCCTGCCCCCCCCCAGACACATTACAGTCCATATATGTACCCTTTGATTTCCTTTTCATGAAGTCCTGGGTCCTGACTTAGCCACTGCTTCTTTATCTGGTATCATTTTCTGTTGGTGTTCCTGCAAATGGTGACAAGCATCCTGGCTCAAAGAAGCACAGCCTTATCCTGACATTTCTCAGACTCAGCAGCCTAAAACTAGTTGGCATTTGGCAAAGCTTGCTCCTTCTTGAGGTCCCGGGGGTGAATCTTCCTACTTGCTCTTCCTGGGCTCATCTCCTCTTAACTCCACAGCCAACCAAGCCCCACCCACCAGACCCTCTGCTTCATTCACATATCACCTTTTCTCTTTGCTTGACCGTCTTGCCCTCTTGCGAAAGTCCTTGAGGATCATATTGCTTTCTCCATCCTTATCCTCATCATGCTGCAGACTTCCTTTTGCCAAATAAGGTAAGCTCTTTGCAGATTTTGGTGATGACAATATGGATGTGCCACAGCCACTTCTGAGTCTCCACACTGCCCTTATCACCTCTATTGTTGCCATCAGCCTGTGGTGATGAAAGAGTCATCAATCTGACACACACATGACAGAAAGGGAAAAATAATGGCTGGTTTTAGGGAACCAACAGTGGTGGTGAAAGGATAGTAAAACTCAGTTTAGGATACCATCATTTCCCAATAGAGTACATGTTCGGAATTTAGCAGCCATCCATATCCTTGCAGCTGTGTCTCTTGTTACAAATGCACAGGTAGGAAGGCACCTGGCATCATCACTGTCTCTAGGACAGAGACAGCTGCTGTCCTGACCAAGACCCTGGCCACTGCCAGCCTCTAAGAGGCCTGGCATCCCCTACTCAGTCTCCCTGTAGATAACACTTTCATCCTCCTAGTGCCCAGCCACTCCTTGGCACTGTGCCAGGCAGTCAGCTGCATGCTGTGTATTCTATTTTGAATCTATAGTGCTGAAATGAGGGATGTTTTACTAGCATTTCACGTGGTTTTGAATACATTCTGTGTTGGACCCAGGAACACTTCCCAGGAATGCTGTTCCCACACCCCCCCCCCTACCTTGAGCCCTGGGATCATGTGTCTCCTGGGTCAGGTCTAGGAGGGAGTCTTTTTGGAGGTGAGATTTTATACAAAGGCTCTTTAGAAGGCAGCAAGGGCACAGGAAAGCCAGAACACTCAGCTGCACTCAGAAACATGGTCAGATTGTAGTAAGAGATGAGAACTCAGGAGGCCAGCGTCTGCTTCCTGGGAACTTCTATCTGAAGAACAGTCTGAGGTCTTCATGCCCACATGGACCCTACCTTTTAGGATGGCAGAGACATTCAAGGGCTCAGCACATTCACATGTTAAGTTTGTCACCTAACTCCCTAGTGGGGTTTCTACCCAACTTGAAGATCAAAGAGTACTACCAGGTCTTTGAAAAAAAGAAATCAGCTTTACTACAAATCAGTTGGCAGTGAGATAGGAGATAAACTCAAATCTGCTTTCAGAAAGGGATGAGATTATCTAGGTTTTTCTAGGTTCTGGAGCCAGAGTTGAGAACAAAAGCATTAAACTTAATTGACTGAAAACCAGGCTGGGGTAAAAAAAAAAAAATGTGGATTTAGCCTAAGTTCATCGGCTACTTACAGGGCAGTTCATCCAGGGTAAGTATGAAGAGGTTTTTCTTTAAATCACTGGAGTTCCAAATTTCTGTTGGTGGGGTGCTCTCACCCTGACAACCCTCTTCTCCACATCCTCAGTCTGCAAGGCCTTGTAGCACAGCTCAGGGTGCTTTGCTTTTGGCTGTACCAGCGGAGTCAGATCAACATTGTAAACAGGAGCCTCAAAAAGAAAGTGAACAAGGTCTTTTTTCCTCTTGTAATTTAAGGTCTAAGACCAGTATAACCTTTCAGCCTCCTTTCATTGGAATGAGCAAAGGGTAACCCAGCATTCTTTGCTATTAATATATTAAACTGCATTCAGTAGATTTAGAGGCAGAATTGAGTAATCCATACAGCTAGTTTATGAATACGTTCATCTATTAATCTCTTAGTTTCTGTATCACTAGGTGACTTTTAATACTATTGCTAATAAATGTCCATCAAAAGAGAACAGTGGACAAAGGGACAGAGCTACATATATACCTTTTAGACTGTTAGACATTTAATCACCAGATAAAAGAAGAAGAGAAGCTTCACGCCAGAACCAACCCAGCACCCAGATGTTCTGTATACAAGAAGCCCAATGCACATTTCCTGGGCACTCTCACCAGCACCTTCCACCGTGTCCTTGGGTGCACTCCCTATATTTGGTGTCACCTCATTGTTGGAACCACAGGTTCCAGAACCCACCAGGAGACCTAAGATACAACTGTGAATGGAGAGACAGTTTATCGTGGCTTCTGTAATGGTGGGCTGATAGGGCCCCCTGTTCTAGAACAAAGGAAGGGTGTTTCTGTGGATGTTAGGCAAAGGCCTGGGGTGAGGCTCATTTCTCTGCAGCTGTTTTCTCAATGCTGACCTTTAGCACTGGTTACTCCAAGACCAGAGGGAGCCCTCATGGGGCAAGGCACAACCCAAGGCTGGTGGGGGGCACACATATGGGGCAAAACTGAGGGTTTTAGGTTGGCACTGCCTGCAGGGACTTGGGCACATCCCAGAACTCTTAGAAGGAGCTGTGTGCTGAGGTTTTCCTTCACTCAGAACTGCAAACTGCTGGTGGGCAGGCATCTGAAGGGTCAGAGATAACAAGTGGCTTCCAAAATTCACTGTAGAAGCCTCTGTGTAAATCTCTAATCCTAAAAAAAGAGCTGGTCCAGGCCTCGGAGTGCAAAGTGGAAGCTTCCAGCTTCTGAATGCCAAAGGCTTATAAAACAGAAATGGCTTTTCAAAGTAATGCTAGCAATTTCTGTTTATGGAAACCATCAAAACTGAGGCTATAGGAACATTAAAATAATCTTCCATAAAACTCCTAATAAAAGCATTTAGTGGCAAAAGAGGGGTTGAGATAATCCAAGGGATGTAGCCACAAATTGTCCTGTGTGAAAAACTGGTGAATTGAAAGCTCATTTTAAAAATTTGAACTCAATTACAAGATCTATTTCTGTTCACCAGTGAGATTTTCACCTTCATGGGGAGACAGAAAGGAAAGGCTCTTTGTAAGCAATGATAATGGAGCACTCGTGCTCCAGCATACAGTCCTGGAGGATAAACCTGCCACCTGTCATTTGGGGGTGAGGTAGGGAGAGCACATCTCTTTCCCTGCTCTTTTGCTGCATTGAACGCACTGAGAGATCCAGGTGTCCCCTGGTGTCCAGCAACTATCTTCTCACACAATGACAGAGCCTCTCTCTCCAACCTTTTCCTGTTTGGAGGCTTGGTGACCTAATTTGTTGGTTCCCCAAGCAAGAACTCCACTCTGGGAGTCAACTTGTATGCAGCCAGCCTCACACACAGAGGTGAATCATTGAAGACCTTACATAAGAAAATGCCTCCAGGTGCCTGCATTAGCAGATCGGCTCCTGCTGTGTAAGGTGCAGGTCTGGTTGCCTGCATTTGTCCCCATGCCCTGTAGGCAGGCTCAGAAGGAACAACAGGAGAGGGATATTGGGACGACTGATCCCCAGTGTCCCTTGGAGTCTGCTCTCCTCTGCAGAGGGTCCCATCTGGTTCACTCTGGCCTTCCTGGTCTCCTCCCTGGACAGCACTAGACCCTTGTCAGCTGCCTCTCCTATTTCCCCTCTGTCTGTTCCAAGACTGCCCAGCCCATTTCTGTTGCTCTCCATAGGTGTTGATTGGCAGTTCTGCAGGATCTTTTATAAGGTGTCTGTTTCCAGTTTATTGGGGAATTCTTAGGAGAAAAAGCTTGTGTCACTTTTCCCAAGTTGCAGAAGAGAGAGAAACCACCTCCCCATGTGCCCATGTGCCGCCTCCAGCTCCTGCTGCCTAGGAGGACAGGAACTAACTCAGTGCCCACAGCCTTCCAGAAGCATCTTCTGTTTTTATTAGTAACTTCAATGAAAGCATGCCTGGTGGGTGGAACTTTCCTTCTGTTGTCAGTGACAAAACTCAGATTCCCACGTGTGAAGTCCAAGATCACACAGCTGTGAAAAAGGATGGGATGTTTGTTCCATCATCTGGACCTGGTGTTCTGTCCCCTCCCCATGGAGCCCAGGGCTGGGCTCACCCTCCAGCTTCCCGTGTCCCTGCTCCATCCTCTCTTATGAGCCCACGTTAGGGAGTACTGAGTACTATCCCCTGAACTGGCCATTCTTCCTGGTCTAACATGTACCTGGGATAGCGCTCAAACAGCCACCCCACCCACTGCATGTCTGCTTCAAACCCTTTCTGCAGCCTAAGGACCCCGGGGACTCCAAGCAACTTACACTGTGAGTATCTTCTCATCCATGTTAGCTAATTAAACCCTGGCTTGGTGGGATAGTCAGAACACATGCATGGAGAGGAAGCAAAGACCCCCAGGATAAATAAAAGTCTGTGCAATGCACATGGGCAAAACACTGTCTAACAGGCTGTGGGAAGGGAACTGCTTCCTTCTGAGATATTCAGCCTGACTTTCCTCAGTGAGAATTAGTTTAAATGCACACAGTGTGGGTCTGACTGCAGGCGTAGTATCCATTGTGTGGGGTGTGGGGGTGGAGGTGGGGGGAGCACATCCCTCCCTGAGCCATGTTGCCCTCAATGCCAGTGTGGTGGGTGTACAGGAAAGGGCCGTGTTGTCCTCTGACAAACCATCAGGAAATATTGGTCTTAATGAGCTCCCTGAGCAGGATCTCGGAAGCATTTTGTCAGCTTCCAAACTCCAGAAGATACAACTATTTTGACCAAATATTTCTCAGTATTTGCTCAGAGACCTTAACTTTTCCTAATACTTTTTATACAATAATTCCCTCCTCTGATATGAAGTGACAAATCCTGATTTGGGGAGCAGAGAAACTATTGCCACTATGGGGAGGGGTATATTCTGCTTTGATGTGGGGAGAGTGACAAATAACAATCTTGGATGGGGAATGATGTTGCATGGGTCACCTTCACTAATTAACATTGCACAACTTTTATTACCATGCACTAACAAGACTCAATAAAACTGAAGTGTTGATGTAAAGGATCTTGAAAATGAAGCTATCACTGACTAAACTGCCCCTTACCCCAGGAATGTTTGAGGTGCTGAACAGATGTGTCTCTACTGATGATGCCCCGGGAATTGAGGGCTCCGAATAATGTCTTCCTCTTTATGTGGCCACCCCTCTGTGTCTTTTCCCAGTGACTGAGTATACTAATTTTCTCCATGTTTATCCATCTTAAGAAGCTGCTGTGACCCCAGTCAGAGGGTCAAAGCTGGTCCCTCAAAATAATATTTTTTCCTCTCAGCTGTTATTGAATACCTGTTATGTGCGGACATTTTTTTCAAAGAATAATCATTCTAGTCCCTTTTGTAACAAAATTGATTGGCTTTGTTGGATTAGTTGACTTGATTGAAACCCTATACTATCACATAGTTATTTCACTTTATAATAGAAACTGGACTGTGTTTTATGTTCTCAGTATCTGCCCTGGGTAGCTAGAAAGTGTGTGACCATTATACCACAACTCCTTTCCCCTCATGTCTGTCACCTCGCACTGCATATAAAAGCTACTCTAAGAATATATCTGTATTTATATCCTTATTTCTTCCTGATGAAATCAGTCTGTGTGGGATTTTTTTAATTAATGCTCAAGTAATACACATAGATGTGAGACAAGAAAGGAATTTTGCAACTAGTCATGAAGTGATCATTAACTTTGGTTCTTCATTTTTAAAAAAACATGTTGAGGTATAATTGACAAATAGCATTAGATCAGTCTCAGGTGTGCTGTCTAAGGATACACTGAGACCCCACATCCAGTGACCGGGCCTTTCCTTGTGATGAGGATGGCTGAAGTCAACCTCTCAGCAGCGCGCACACCCACAATACAGTGTCGTTAACTTTAGCCATCCTGCACTACATTCAGACTCATCTGGTTCTTGATGAAATATTATTTAAAGCTTATCACATATTAAAATGTAGGTGAAAATGGGAGAACAAATAGAACAAATTGATACATTTTTTATTTTGTTGATTCCTTTGGATCTCTCTCTCTCTACTCCTTCTTCTGGTATTTTCCCAAGATAGAATGATGCAGAGAAAAATTCAGTGAACAGCAAATCTATTCAGTGGCTTCCTACTTACTGATCCACTCAAAGGCACTGACGCTTGAGCGGGCCCTTGGTATTCAAGAGGAAAATGGAGGAGGATTTATGTTTAGTATTAATTACACAACTGAGAAATAGTTCTCTCCATCAAAGAGCTGCCTTAAAAACTTGGTATTGTTCGAGGTACGTGCAGTGGCGACATCCCTGACAGCACATGAATCAAACTAATTGTAACTCTTACTTGGTTATGAAAAAATATGACACATGCGTTCTTCTAAATTAAGTCTTTCTCACACAAATTGCTGGTTGCCACCGTAAATCAAGCAACATGTGTTCTGACTGCTGGAGAATTAGCTCCCAAGTAGGGAATGAGATACTTTTGTTTGCAGCTAAACTTGAGTTGACTTTTTTCCTGTTTTATCTAAAAATAAATGTTACAGAATGATTGCTTCTCCGACTTCTTGGTGAGAAAGACACTGGGCTTGCTCAGGCCCATCATATCACCCTTAGCTAATGAGGAAGGGAGCCTGGAGAAGTCAGAGGTTGACCAGCATCTCCTTCCTAGGACTGACCAACTCAGCCTGAAAATGACAGTCTTGATTCTATGGGGTGACTCTGCTGCCCCAACATCTTCTGGTCACATGGCAAGGCAGCTCCAAATGAACCAGCTGTTCAAATCTGGGTGTGGATTGGAACCCACATCCTGTCCTCCAACACCACCCAAACTCGATGTGCAGGGAGTGAGGTGTGCCTTCCCAATGTACACCTCCATCCCAAGTGCCAACCCCCCCCCACTCCTCCATAGCCAGGAACTCAGAAAAATGGAAATTACTATTTTCTGGCATCCATTCTATGACTTTCTTTGCAAAGTGCAGCGTGTTGAGCAACATGAGATCAATTATGGAAACAATAGCCATGCCGTTTGCAGGAAGGACTTGCCTTATCGTCCATCCTTCAGTGACAGTTCTGTCAGTGGTGACTTGGGGTGGTATTTTCACGGGAACTTTCTGGACACAGAGGTCATCAAGATGAAACCCAGTCTGCCCACCATTTCATTTTGTGTGATTCTGTGAGCTGAGAATATTTTTCATTATTAGGTGATTTTTTTTTTTAATTTTTTGGAAAAATCCTATTTCATGACCCATGAGAACAATAGGAAATTGTAGTTTCAGGTCCCATTGTGTCTTGGCTCTTATTTGTGCACGCCCTCCTCCACTAGCTGGTCCAGGTGGGATAGACATGGAAGGGCGTGGTTCACACTCACCAGAGAGAGAGAAAGAGAGAGAGAGAGAGAGAGAGAGAGAGAGAGCGAGAGAGACTACAAGCAGAGGCTCTGGTAGGGATGCTGGTCAGGTAGTGGTGACAGGAACCCAGAGCAGGCAGCCACATAGGGGCACCTGCTTGGAGAAGAAGTAGGACAAGATGCACAAAGATGCGAATATTACAACAGGCAGCAAGGAGACCATGAAGGGGCCACTCTCAACAAGGGGTTTCCATCTCAGATCACCAACAGCCACATGGGGGCCCTATGAATTGACCAGAACCGTCTTCTCAGGGCTGTGGATGAAGGGCTCTGTTAGGGTTCCCATAATTCATAGGTTGAAGTTCTAACCCACTTGCCTCATTATGTCTCTGTAATATAGACAGTGGCTTGGTAGAGGTGATTAAGCTAAAGCAGTGAAATTAAGAAGGGCACTGATTCATTCTGATCGATGTCCTTATAAGAAGAAACGGACATAGAGACCTACCTGGAAACACCACATGGGGAGCCAGAAGACAGCTGTCTACACACCACAGAGCAAGGCCTCTAGAAAAACCACCCCACCAACACCTGATGGAGAGACTTCCAGCCTCCAGAATGGGCGGGGAGCCTGTCTGCTGCTGAGGCCCCTGACCTGGGTCTGCATACCTGAGCTGAGTACCCCAGATCCCAGATCTGTGAGGTCATCCTGATGCACCCAGCCCAGCAGACCCCCTTGCTCCTGCATACTGTCCCCCCAAAGCCACGAGTCACATATCAGAAGTGAATAAGGTCCATGAGTGCTGTACCCATAGCATTTTCCAAGGTGAGAGTACAGATGTTAACTGAGAAGAGAAGCAGCACGTGGTTTACTGGCCAGCACCTCCTTAGGGAAACAAGGTTCTACATCTTGTGCTATGTGGCCAATGAAAGGGGACATGTGGCCAGTCTGGGAGCCAAGGTTTGTTGATGGTGGGCCTGTGCATGGTGGTGCATCAGTGCTGCTCCCCAGCATACTGGTTACACCCTCCAGGTGTGGAACCAGTTGTGTTCCCACTGCCACCTTCCAGATGCCCCTTTGGGAGTGTACATTGCAGTGCTGATGTAAAGGAACGCCACACCATGGCAAGGAGCTTTCCTTGTCGTTTTCCATCAATGTCTTTCTGTGTTGTTTTGTAAGATGAAGGGTGAGTCCTGCCCGGAGTTTTAATATGACACTGCATCTGATACCTGCTTTAGTCATGTATATGTCTTAGTCATCTGCAAACAGAATCATGTAACTGATGACTTCATAATTATTGCCTACTATTAGAATGGAATGGGATGTGTAAGTAAATAAGGGTATGTAAGATCTCTCTCTCTACTGCTCCTTTCTGCCCACAACATAGGTTACTGGAGTTATCACCAGGCAAATCAGTGTCAAAGAGTCAGAAAACAAGCAGGTGATCAGTGGGCCTCATGGACTCCAACCCTGTCCTCAATCAGCAACACCCTGGGCCTAATGGCTTGGGGACATGTGACCCTTGAAGCCCATCTGCTGGGGCTGCCTATACACCAGGCGTGGTGCTGAATCCTTTGTCATTTCACCAGAGGGCAACCCCACAGGAGTTTTGCTTCCCCCCCAACCCACGCTTTATTTTCACATGAGGGGCATGAGCGAGGCTTAGAGGAGAAATTCTTTAGGTTCTGTTTTTAAAACAAAACACAAATGTGACAGGGACCCAAGACTCTGGAACCTTCTGAATGAAATGGTAGGTACTCTTGGTGGTGAGACTGGAGAGAGTGAACCTTGTGGGGATGTTGAGAATTGAAGGATTTTAGCAGAAAAAGAGAGAGGCACCTTCACTGGGGGCTAAGATTGTTATGTGGTCAAGTTGTCAGCCTGCCACATGCACTCAGTTGTCCCATAAAAGCTTATATCTGCCCTAGAGTTCTGTAGATACAAATGTCTGTTTCTT
>PVHY01015126.1:0-36659 GCA_004024945.1 Uropsilus gracilis
TTTTTTTTTTTTTTTTTTTTTTTTTTACCCTGCAACCAGAATATAAAGCAAGAAATAGAATGTTATTATCATCCCAAATATCACTTGTCCCCTTATGCCACCATTATGTAGCACTCCCCCCTACCCTAAGTTACCCATTGTCATAACTTCCCCTCAAATTATCGCATGTGTTTTTTAAGTTGTTAATCAGGAATTCCAGTGTCACAGAATTTTGTCTTGGGGCATATACGTTCTTGTCTTTTAGTTCATGCATTTCAGTATAGAATGGGCCCATACTCACATACTCTGGATAGTTGTTTCAACATACATCAAAGCAAGCAGTGCCTTCTCATTTTAGCATGCATGTTACAGAACAAGTAGGAAAGTAACTTCTCCCTCTGACTGGACTAAGGATGATGAGGATGTGATTCAGAAGCTCCTAGGAGTCACCACACAGTCTCAGGATGTAGCTTACACTAAGGATCTCTAAATCTAGCTGTATTTGAGACTAGCTTTACTTCTACAGTGTTCAGTTCAGTGTCAATAAATATCTACCTCTCACCTGCATATTTATGGCTTACATTCATTTAGACTGAGAGCAAAGGTCCTGTCACAGACACCTGACACCAGGCGTGAATCTATTTTCATTGTGTTACAATTTGAAAAATTTAAATGCAGATATGACATGCAAGAATAAAAGTAAATGGTTAAGAGCAGTGGGAGGAAGAAGAGACTAGGAAGAAAGAAACAAAACACTTGAGGTAAGAGTAGGGGAAAACTGAATTACTCTCTATGGCTTATTTCATTCAGCATAATGTGCTCATGGTCCATCCATGTTTTCACAAATGGCAAGATTTTTCATTTTTATGACAGAATAATATTCCATCTCACACACATATCAAATTTGCTTTATTCATTCATCTATAAATGGACACCTAAGTGGTTTCCATATCTCAACTATTTAAATAATGTTGCAGTGAGCCTGGAGGTGCAGATATCTTTTCTGGTTAGTATCTTTATCTCCTTTATTGCTGTATCATATAGTAGTTCTAGCTTCAGTTTTTTTGAGGGGCTTCCATGTTGTTTCCCATAGTAGTTATACTAATTTACAATCCAGCACACTGTCTACAAACAGTCCCCAAGGATTTTCTTTGTGTTTCTCAACAAGGCCCCATGACATTGTAAACAAAAATCAACTTTGAACAATAAGAAAATTACTCTACATTCAAAAACTCTCCATGAGTTACAGGGAATGTTAGACTGTTCCCTTTTGACTGTCTTAAAAGGGAAGGAGGGCATCACCACACTTTGGAGTCTTACTAGCTCAAATTGGACAGTTTTTGAGTTCTGGAAACAGTACTAACACTCTACCCACCAATCAAACCCAGTAGCAATAACAATGAGCAGTTTGCATGAGGCAGCATCAAAATGTTGTGACTTTGAAACAAGGCAGGTGATATCAAAGATAGTGGTCAGTGCTGAATGCAAAAAGCTAAGACTTGACTTAAAAGTTAGCAGCATGTGGATTAAGAGAAAATGTTAATAAGCTATGCCATGTGAAGTTCTTGGGAACAATAGACCTGGGGCATTTATCAGGAACCCTTTGGACTCCAATAGAGGACTAGGATGATCCAAAGAAATCTTAACTTGTTTATAATGTAACTTAACTTGATACAGCTCAAAGCTTCCTTGCTTTATCCAAATTACACTCTTAAAATGCATCTCTAAAGCCAAAAGATCAGAGGAGGAGGAATCATGATTTCTTAAGTGCTCCATTTTCTGAGAAAATACAGACTATTTCTCCTTAATGATTTGTAATTAAAATGAACCAGGTAATTATGTTTAATGAGTAGTATCTCTCTCCATCTTAAGGCTACCTGAGTGAGTCAGTAAGGAAATATGCATGCAAGAGATTCATATACCTGTTTTTCAGTGTGTGCACTCCCTGATCTCTACCAAACTTTTCTTTGTCTCCTGTCCTCCAACTAGCTAAAGATTGGAAGCAGGAATCAGAAGAGTCTGTCCACCCCTGGAAGGTAAACAGAGTGCAGTTTGAGGGATTTAATCTGACAGATGAGATGCCCACTAGCTGTGTTTGAGATGACTTTCCTTATCATGGTTCTTAGACAAAGCTACTCACTCATAAATGTTTGCACTTGCTGCCTTAAGAATCACTGTCAACACTCACCAGGTAGGACTTGATACTTGCTTCCAAACTTGCCTTGCCCTATCAATAGTGTCTTCTGCCGTTGCATTTTCCAGATTGATACTCTTCCTTTATTATCCCTCCTGTAGGAAAACACTGAGTTGAGCCCCCACTCATTTTTCCCTAAGAAGCCAGAGAGAGAGAGAGAGAGAAAGAGAGAGAGAGAGAGAAAGAGAGAGAATAGAGATGCAAAGTGTATTCTGGTTTCCTTAGTCCCAAAGAATGATTGCATGAGGCCTCTTGCAAATATTTTTAGACCAGCATTGGTCTTTTCTTGACCTGAAGCTCCAAGGCAATGGGTACCGCAAAATACTATTTAAGTGTGTGCATGCTCCTCATCCCACCACAGAATGTTTTACTGGGGATCTGAACTGTTCCCTTCCCTTAGAACCTCAGATATTATCACAGACTAAGAACTGCTCTCCAAATCCAAAGAATAACTGATGCTTTCTCAAAGCTGACTCATGTGCTGGAGTTCACTGCATTGTGATTTATATAACGTCCCAATTAAACTAAAAAAATAAAAAATCTGTTCCTTATTTACCCCACAGTGGAAAAAATACACCATAATGCATTTCTATAAATACTTAATTTTATGTGTTGTGATCAGAATCATTTAAACACTCGCTAGTATTTTTCCAGAAGCCTTTTTTCCCTCCGAAGATCCAAAACCTTTTCCCCACCCTGATAGTCACAAACAAAGAGTAATGAGTATTTTCTGTTATGAGAAGCCTGAAGGGCATTTAGCTATGTGGTAAATATTAGAAGAGAAATTTAAAAATTAAGTGTTTTTGTTCATACTTTCCAAGAAAAGATACAAGTGAATCACACTTGAATTGTATTAGAAATTTACAAAATTTTGAAAGATGGGCAATAGACATTCTCATCTGCTTTTCCCCCAACTTTGATATAAAAAATACTACAATTACTTTTCAGACACTATACATGTATCCATTCATGAAACACTTTAAATGTGCTCTGATAACTGTTTTTATCACTAGAAGAAACAATCCTTTCCTGGCCTCTGCAGCTACAATAACACAAATCTAACAGAGATAGACACATAAAGGGGTCAGGGAAGAAGGCAAATCAAGTGGGTCACAAACTCTCCATGGGGTCTTACTGTGAAGTGCAGCTGAATAATTAAATATTGACTTATCATCAGGCTAAAATAAACTGGAGTTTTCAAACTTCAGAAAAAAAAACAAGGGTTTCTAACATCAGGACACTTTTGTAGAAATACTTAGGCAACTCAACATCAGATCTTGGTTCTTGAATTGCTTACCTACATCACGATCAGCATCCCTGACCCAACCTCTTGAACAGTGAGTCAAGGTTCTTAGCAGAGATGAACAAGTCTTTAGACCAGTGGTAGCAAGTGACCATCCTTCTGGAGAGGTAGGGTGATCTGGGTTCCTCATTTCCCATATCCTCCCTCCAAAACAGTGGCTATGCCATACCCAATGAAGTAGCATCAACTGATAATTCACAAAATGTCAGAAAAAGTAGACTTAAGTTCAAAGACATTGAATGGTTTTAGTAACCTTTATGATGTCAAATGCAGATAGATGTGCCATCTGTGAAAAAGAACCACACAGATAGATATAGATGTCTGCAGGATGATGTTAAAAGCATTATAGAAGAATTATGTATGTTATTTTATGAAACACTTGTATTCATTTTTTGAAAAAGTTTAATATAATTTTTGAGCACATCCTATTTCCCTACATTTTTTCTTCTCCCCCTCCCTCTTTTTTTCTGTTGTTGAAGTAACAATTGTTTACAACTGTGCATGTGACTCAAAGGCATCACACACCCTACTATATATCCCTACATTTTTCCTAAATTTATTTATTTTAATTTAAAAATAAATTTCTTGTAGATTCTGAAATAAACATCATCACTTTAAAATTAAAATAAAGCTTAAAATGATTTAAGCTCTTTTCATATCCTTTTTGTGGCATCAAAGTATGTTTGTAATTACTGTTAGTATTGAATACAATCATATAAAGTTTGGAGAGAGGGACTGGGGATAGTACTGCAGACATTTTGAATTGACAGATGCTTCAGTTACACTTTAACACTGCATCCAGTAATGAGAATAATTGCAAGTCTAATTAGTCTTAATTCTAAATTTTCAAAGTGGAATTTGAATGCTTCTAACCAGAAATATTAATGTGGGGTATCTGTATGTGGATCAAATTGGCTTCACATAGAGATGAAAACGACCAACATTTGCTCCATTTTCTGGTTCAAATTGTCTTTGCTCATGTATATTTGTCTAGTGAAAGGTTCATATTCTATCTGTTAAGTCACTACTTTAAGCACAAAAAATAAAACAGTACAGTAAAAACATTCCATACATCAAAGATGTATAATTGCTAGTTTAACATCACTTTTCTAAACTCCATGTTGATATAGCTTAATGGCAATGACAGATGATAAAATTGTGTCTGTCTACTACTTAAAACTATGTTTTTATTATTTTTAAAATTTTTTATAAGAGCCAAAGTTGGTAGTACATAGTGCTTGGCTCAACTTGTGGGAGTGATCTCACATTATATTTGTATTAATCCTAAAGATAGATTTTAATACCCAGAAGCAACTAATGAAGGTCATCACTTTACCTTGTAGTAATCTATGGTGTAATACCAATTACATTTAGTTTTCCTATTCTCTGAAGAGCAGGTACTACCACCCAGCACATACATCTGTCATCCAGATTTCTAAGTCAAGCTTTCCACAGAGTATCCTCAGTGTCTCCTTCCATATCCTAATGTTTATCTTTCATTATCCTAGTCATCTTGGGCACATGGTGGCTAAGGAAGTAGATCGTGAACATGTGCAGGATTTGTATTAATTCTTCACTTTCATTACTGTCCCCCTAACAACCGCTCCTGCTCCTCCAATTACCATTGTTTTACTTCTTTCTCCTCTCTCCTACTTTTGTTCTTTTGTCAATGAATTTCTTCCCGTCTTGTTTTTAAATCCTAAAACATTATCTCTGCAATACTGGTTGAAATTGATTTTGTAATTATAAATTAACTGAGTTCATATAGGAAGTCATTCTACAATAGATATGTGAAGACCTTAAATTAATTTGGGAATGACTGTATTAGGTAAATTAATCACCAGTGTTCTCACTGATCTAGAGTCTCCTAAAATGGTGCCACTAAAATAGAAATTCCAGCTGTGCTAAATATTAGTCATTACCTCCTCATAGAATGTTAAGGAATGAAATATCCCAATATTTTTTTTCCTTTTGCTTTGTCAAAGTAGCGCTTTTTTCATAGAGGCAAGAAGAATACTTCTTACTATTAACTATTATAAGTTTTAGGTGATCCTTTCACTTTCAAAAAGAGGGCGAACATTACTATTTTTTGTGAACTTAGTGTGGTCTAGGAAAGGGTGACCTGCATATGCTATGAGCATTTCTCTTATAACAACTCTCAGAAGTTGCTATTAATTTTTAAAGATGAGTCAACACAGCCCTATCTCTTAAGTTCCATATTTCATTTCAGTGTTAAGATCTTAAGTTTATACAACCAGGTTCCTTTTCTATTTAGTCAGTAGTTCCACTACTTTTTGGAATCATTTTACAATTTTGGTTTCTTTTTTGAACCTAAGGCTAAGTTCACAAAAACAATTTTTACATAAGCATTTATTTATCCAAACATATCTGTGACGTCACATTTATGACAGATGAGGCTCTGTATTAGCTGTTGAGGAGCCAAGTGAAATGAACCCGTTTATACACACAATTGGCCTGCTTTGTGGTAAAAAGCCAGGTGGTGGCGAATGGAGATGGCCACGCCTGCGCAGAACTGAGAACTGGCAGCAAAGCAGTCTTGGCAATGTTTCTTGCGTGGCATTGCTTCAAGTTCTCCTCCTCTTGGACTACCAACCCTATGAGCCATCTGAGAGAGCCTCTGGATACCTGGAGACCTCAGAATTCTGCTCTTTCTGCCATAATCCATTATGTGCTCTACAAACCATTCCATTCCTCCCCCAAGGAAACAGCCTCAATGAGCCAATTCTGTGGCTAAGAAATCAGTCTGTTTCCCTGGCCTTGATTTTTTTTCTAACCTCAGGCTGCCTATTCAACCTTCCTTTGCTTTGGTAAATTATTTGCACAATACAGATAATCACTACCTTACGAGCTGCTGTAGGGCTTAATTAATTAATGTTTATAATATCTTTGAAAATGTAGCATGAAAGCTGCTAAGTAAGTGCAAATTATTATCATTATTAACATTATCACAACCAGCATCAGTTTCATATTTGGCCAAAGGCAGTCTCCAAGAGGTGAAACATGAAGGTCATCTTCAAGTCTGGTTCCATCTTCTGAGCTGGGTTACTAGATGTGTGGGTCTGAACCTAATTGCATATAGATCAAATGAAATAAGCTCTTTCTGACACTGAAAAGATAAACCACACCTAATTCCCCACTGCTTGTCTCTGTTTCTGCTGTATGATGGTCCAGTTTTCTCCTGACCTTCATGAAAGCCTAAATCCTAACTGCACATATACAGAATATGCAGAAACTCTCCGAAGTTAGTGACCACAATTGACTTTCCCTGGAAACCCTGACATCTCAGTCTTCCTGATATGTAGAACAAAGAGTCATTGATCCCAACTCACATGTGTAGTAGTATTGTTTGAAAGTGCATGCTTTGCTTTACTCCCTCTAGATTTGAATATAAAGTAAAAAATATTTAAAATGCTAGTGAAGAATACCTGGTTACAATTAGAATGAAACAATATGTTATTAAAACACAGGAAGTGATGAGAAGATTGGAAATATAAGTGGACTATGGAAAAAATCATTTGGTAAGAAGAATAAGTCCAAGTAGTGAAGAGTAACTTATGCAACCTGAAAAGAGGGTAGGCCTCTGAAAACAATTCTGTATAAAGAGAGACAGATTGTGCATCTGAGTTATTATATAAAATATATAAACTTAAGGAGTCTACAGTTGTATGCATAATTCATATTTAAGTCCTCCAACCTTTCTCTCTGCCTCTACCACCAAAAGGGGTAAAGAATTTGCTCTTTGAACTCTCCCTAATTTTCCTCTTCATTTTAAATAAAGTCATCTAAGAGGAAATAATCTACCTCAGAGATTTCCAAAGTAGTTAAAAAGTTTATTTTAGAAGAAGTTACCCAGTAAACATCATATTAGCAAGAAAAAAAGTACAGTAGCCTAAAATGTTTTACAGAGTTGGTATTCCAAATTGAAGTCTTTCAAACAAGCTTAATCGCTTTGATCTCTAAGACAATAGGACTTTCTTGTTGGCTAGAGGATTTCTTTGATTTGGTTTGACTGGAGAATTGGTCATTTGTGCATGAAGAGGATATGTGTGAGCGGGGGAACCAGGTCAGGGGGGCTAGTATTCAATCTTGAGTAGCCATAACTTCAAAATCTCAGTTTGACCACTTGAATGAATGGAATATCCACTAAATATGTCTCACCAAATATTTAGCTATAATCTCTTGTGTTTCTTTTTGAAAGTTTCCTTCATAATTTCCATGTCTTGTTTGTTTTTTTAGGAAGAACTAATACTATATTTAAAGGAAGAATTCTGTTTACTTGTCAATAAAAAGAAAATTGTTCTTAAACATTCTCAAGATGTTTTCATTAATGGTGAAAAATAAAAAGTAAGATATCTTACTTGGTCATCTACTTTCATAATGTATAAAGATGAAATTGCTAATTAAAAAGTTAGTAATAATGCAAAGCATAAACACCAGACTTTTAAGTTTATTAATAGAATAAATCTAGTAGTGATAGTTCTCAGAGTCATTCAATATCTTCAACCACAGGCTAAATATAGGATTTCCTTACTTTTGTAGGGAAAGTGATAAATGTTTCAGACCACACATGGAGAATAGTTTTGTTGTTTTTTTAAGGTATATCCCCACATTTAATGATAAAAACAGAAAGCAATTTAAGATATTCTCCATGTGTGTCCAAAAGTGGAAGATTTAATATCCTCTTTATAAAAAAACCTGAAGTTTTAATCCACTTCTATGTATATAGGCACACACACACACACACACACACATACACACACACACAAACCCCAAAACAGTGAACATTCCAGAAATTTAATGCTTTTTTAAAAAAATTGTGTCATCTCCTAAATATAGTACATCCCCACAGTAAAACTGCTTTCCCCATGGTTTTTGCATCCAAATTGGAACAAGGATAATTTTTGATTGCTTCTAAGAGGTGTAAACAAAACCAACCAAATCAACATAAATGCATGAAACTAGGTGCTTTCACTAGCACTGTATAGAGATTAGAATAAAACTCTGGAGTTCTGAAACAGTTATTACATCAGCACTTCCCCAATACTGTAGATGTAATTCACAATGTGAAAAATATCTAGGGGAGTCTGGATGTGTTATGGAGAGTGAAAAGTAGAAGCAGAAGTCAGGAGTAGTAGGAGTAGGAGTGGTTATCTGTTCTCCCTTTCTTTCCTAGAAAACACAGATTATTTTGAAGACCCACTGGAGTTATATATGTTTACCATGAATTTTAAATGTCACTTTCAAACACTCACCTTTTTGGAGGGGAAAGAATTTCAATTTTCTCCCCTATTCTACCCCCCCTACTTTATTCATGAATGGTAAAGAAAACTAGAAATTATGAAGGTCTTGAAAATATCTTGTTTTTTTATAAGCTAAAAAAAAATTTACATAATTATCTATTACCAGTGAGATTTTGGTTTGGGCAACACAAATTAGAGATAAAATAATTTGTTCTGTTTTGACTCCATGTGTCTTATTTGTATTGACCTGCAAAGTACAAATAAGAGATTGGAAAAAAAAAAAAAAAAAACCTTTTCCCAGTAGGATATTTCCTAAGAATTTCAATCAAAGATCCAAACAATGAAAGCACAAAGCAGACTCAAAAGAAACAAATAAGGAGGAAATAGAAGAATTGTCTGGAAAAACACTTGCAGACTCTGATCACCTGGAAGTTCTATGGAAGAGGGGTGAAAAGTTAGGGAGGAGCACTCACTGTGCAGGGTGTCAGGTAGAACCCCTTCCACACACTGGCAGCCTGAGGAAGTCCTAGGGCTGACTAAAGATGGTTCAGGCATGAGGCCATATTTCCATGAATTGATAATAGCAGCTTTCATGGTGGGAGAGGTATTCTATTATTTCTGAATAGAAGTAACCTCTGACTTACAGGGAAACTTAAGTTTGGGAAATACCCACCCATTTTTTCTATTTTCCTTTTCCAGATGAATCCTTGTTCTTTGTCACTCTAGCAGACTGGACTAAATGATATTGTGAACATTTGCTCCCATAGTAACTTGTAACGTTTGCACAAAATTTTTCCTCTAGAAATCTGAAAACAGCTCACAGAACTGAAGTGAGAAATTTGCATCAAAGTCTAATTAGAAAGCAAGAGAGTCTTTGTTAGTACTAATAACTCATGGAATTCTTTCTAGAAGAGTGTTTTGGTTTTTCTGGATCTTTCCTGCGTATGAGTCTAGGAAATCTTTTCATTCTATAATGCAGAAAGTTACAGTCACAGGCATTTTAAATAGGTTCATGTAAGGTCAAGATGAAACTGAAGTTTGGTCAGTTTGATTTTGGCTACTCTTCAATTTAGTTTAAACCACAGTTATCACCGATCTGTTCTGTTGCATAACTCATTCCACTGAAGAATGTTCCTCTCTCCCATGCCACACAAGTGGAGCTGGCTGGACTTTCTCAGAAACAAGGGTGCTGAGGAAAGTAACATGGGCAGGGCCAAAGTCTCAGTGAACACACTTCTGCCAGTAAATGTGACACCAACAGAGATGGAAACTTTGGAAACATCCTAACAATTGCTTTTCTTAAAGAGTATTGACACAGAGTTAATAAACGTGAATATGAGATAAGTACCACAGATATATATTCTATTACATTAAAAAAGGTCAAGTTTCTTACTGTGATAAAAATTGATAATGTGTCCTTAAGATTCTAAAAAAGGATCTTTGGAATCCTGGAGCATAAAAATTAGAAAAACATCTAGATTGTAAGTTTCATCTATATTTAATACATTCAGGGTGGCAGAGAAGAGATTAACCTTATTTTGAATTCTCCTTGACCAGAGTGAGCTAAGAAGATGTGGTATATATACACAATGGAATACTACTCAGCTTATGAAAAATCTAAAAAAACTCTTGTCACCTTTGCACCAAGATGAATGGAACCGAGGGGATCATGGTGTGAAAAGTCAGGAGGAAAAGGAAAATGCTGGGTGACTTCACTCAATTGTGAAAAAAGAGGAAGAAATAATCTGGCAAAATGAAATGAATTATAATTGCAGAATTGTAGGGCCTAAAGGGGAGCTGGAACCAGTGGTCTGTGGTAAAGAATTATGGGTGCATGCATTGATGGTGTGTTGATGTGAAAATAGTGATGAACCTAGTCCCTTAAATTATGTACAGTTTGTAAAAATGTTTTCTCAATAAGAAAAAATAATCCTTCCCAACTTAGTTGACATCACTGAAATATTGTCTGACCTGCATGATCTCAGTATATATTGGTAAAGGGAAAGTGGGAATCATTGTAAAACATCCTAACCTTGAAGCAATGCGTAAACATGTATAATTTTAGAAGCTCTGTTAACATAGGATAATGTTCTGTAGCATTTGTAACTCACTTAAGAATTCTAGTAAGCAATTGTATGATATGCTCAGGACATAAAAAGGTGGGCATTTGTGATATTTTATGTTTTCTCCAGAGTTCTTTACAATAGTTGCTGTATGGGGGTAACTTTTCAAAAAGGTTAAATTGGTGTTGAAAAAAGGGCAACTGCCTTTCTTCTTCTTCTTCCCATCTTTTAATCAGAGGTGGCTATACAGGCTGGGTAGCAACTTATAACCCACAGATTTTTACCTTAGCCTTGTCAGTCATGCTTACAGTCTTAGATTCAGGGCTGTGCTCCTGGTATCTGCCCAGTAGCTACTAAGCTCCTAAGAATTGAAATGGTATGGAGAGAAGAAAGAATATGGAAGGATAATGGAAGGAAGCATAGGGAGAGAGCATGGAGGGCAGTGCACATTTTGACTCTTGTTAACAGTCCAGTCAAGAGCTCTTTCTGTGTTGTTAGGATTGATTCATCCTGTTCTCTAGGTGACTAGACCAAAACCTTGTGATAAAGAAACCAGCCATCATTTTATTTATTTTATTTTTTTACCTGTTTTTGGTGACTTTTACATTATAAGAAAACTATTTAATTTAAATAATATATATATATATATATTTCACATCATTGTGATCAGGTGGGGGGGTCACCCAACACATCCCCTCCCTGGCTGCTCCAGCTGGTCCCCTCCCCCAGTTCTGTACTTTCGTTTGGTTGTTCATATATTAGTGAAACCATTTGATTTCTTTCTTTTTCCTTCTGACTTGTTTCTGCCAATATGATTTCTTCTAGGTACATCCATGTTACCAAAAAAATCACCAAATTTGTCATTTTTAATTGATGAGTAATATTCCATCGTGTATATATACCATATCTTTTTCACCCATTTGTCTTGGGACATTTGGGTTGTTTCCAGGTTCTTGCAATTGTAAATAGTGCAGCAATAAACATCTGAGCACAGGTGTCCCTTTGTACAAGCATTGAGGTCTCCTTTGGGTATATTCCCAGAAGAGCAATTGCTGGGTCAAATGGTAGTTCCATTTTCGTTAGTTTGAGGGTCCTCCACACTGCTTTCAATAGTGGCTGGAAAAATTTACATTCCCACCAGCAGTGTAAAGTATTCCTTTCTCTCCACATCCACGCCAGCAGTTTTCTGTTTTTTTGATGTGGGCCATTCTAACTGGTGTAAGGTGGTATCTCGTGGTTTTGATTTGCATTTCCCTTACTGTTAATGACATTGAACAGTTTTTCATGTGCCTGTTGGCCACTTGGACTTCCTCTTTGAAGAAGTGTCTTTTTAGATCTTTCCCCATTTTTAACTGGGTTTTTAAGTTTGTTTTTGTTAAGCTGTGTGAGTTCTTTGTGTATCTTTATTATCAGACCTATATCACTCTTGTGGAGAGCAAAAAATTTTTCCCACTCAGTTGGGATTCTTTTTTTTTTTCCTGTTGTCTCTTTTGCTGTACAGAAGCTTTTTAGTTTTATGTAATCCCAGCTGCTTATGTTTTCCTTCTCTCTCTCTCTCTCTCTCTCTCTCTCTCTTTGGCATCTATAGATGTGGCCAAAAATGGATTTCTTAATTGTAACTTCTGAAGGGTTTTGCCCAGGTTTGAAAAAAATAAACCACTTCAATAAAGTAGCCAGTTACAAAATCAACACACAGAGGTCAGAAGCTTTCCTATACTCAAAAAGTCAAACAGAAGATGAAGAAATTTTAAAAAAACCATCCCATATACCATGGCACCGAAAAAAATACCTGGGGATAAACCTAACAAAACACATGAAAGAGCTATACAAAAAGAGCTTTAAAATGCTGCTAATGATATAGAAGAAGCTATAAGGAAGTGGAAAAGCAGTCCCTGCTCATGGATTGGAAGATTTAATGTCATCAAAATGACCATCTTACCAAAAATAATCTACAGATTCAATTCAATCCCTATAAAAATTCCAACAACATTCTTCAAAGAGCTAGAACAAAAATTACAGAAATTTATATGGAATAACAAAAGATCTTGACTATCAAAAAACTTCCTGACTAGAAAAAGAGAGAATGGAGGTATTACTACTCCAGACTTCAAACTATACTACAAAGCCATAGTAATTAAAACAGCTTGGTACTGGTATAAAAACAGACAATCAGACCAATGGAACAGAACTGAATCCCATTAAAGAAAGCCATACATATATAGTCAACTAATCTTTGACAAAGGAGTGAAAAACTTACATTGGAACAAGGACAGCCTCTTAAATAAATGGTGTTAGGCAAACTGGACCAAGACATGCAAAAAAATGACCCAAGACACCTCCATCACACCATGTACAAAAACTAACTGAAAATGGATAAAAGACTTGGACATAAGAACTGAAACCATAAAATACATAGAAGAAAACCACCCATCATTTTAAAAGATTAGATCCCCATAAGTATCTCCCTATCAGATTTGGCATAGCATGAGCCATAAAATTTGAAGTTCAGAGCATTTGAACTTTTCCACCTCACATCATGTTTTATTTTTTTAACACTTAAAAGTGCATTTTTAAACTGTAAACCAGTAAGTAAGGGTCGTTTTTGTGTTCAGAATAGTTGTATGCTTCAATCCTGGATTTAAGAAAACAGAGCTATGTCATATGATAGTGACATCAAGCCATATAAAGGCAGTCCCACTGACCAAAAGGAAAGAAGAAAAATCATCTGGTGGGAACTAAGTAGATGACTCATGAGGAGAGGGTCCTGGTGCCCTTCTTCCTCTTTCCACCATAGAATGCCACCAACATTTCTGACCACACATGAGGATAACTGAGCACCGTCAGAGCTGTGAGTAAACATACAACTCAGATACACACCACAAGTGCTCCCTGGGCTCTCTGATCACTGTGGAAGTTCAGATTGGCTCTGGACTCCTATATCGTGTTGCTAGGGAAGACAGGCAGGCTGCCAACTGACGTTTTCTCCTTTCTTGAGCAACTGATGCTCAAATTTTCATTGGCAGAAAAGTTATCTTGCGAGGATTTCATAGTTTAGTAACTTAGGGGGTAGTGACGCATGCTAACAAAACTTACAAGGAGATAACATAGCAAACATTATCAGTTCATATACACAGTGACTTATGGGAACATCACATGAGCCAAAAGATCTGAGTCCATGTTGTGACATGATGGTCTCTAGAAGGCCAAATTTTCTAGCAGAGTAGTGCAATTAACATGGAGTCAGAAGATTAGCCATTGCTTCTCGGCTTTTTGACAAATATCAAGTGTAGAAAATTAGCCAACTGATTCAAGAGCCAGTGCCTTCCAAAATATAATAGACATGCATGGATAGATGAAGAGGAAGATGGATATAGATATATGTATAGATTTATGCATTCATGCATTCATTCTCTATATATTATATAGATGTGTAGATATATAAGTAAGTATAGATGATATATATATAATTAATATGCTGTGTATGTAGTTGTATATGTACCTATGCTTAGCTAGATATGTAGGCATGATGGATGGATGGATGGATGGATGGATGGATGGATGGATGGATGGATGGATGGATGGATGGATGGATGGAGCTATAGATTTGTCATCTCCATAGGATCAGAATGTGAAATTTTTGGGTGAGGTAATCTGCCGTAGAGATTGAAAAACTTTGACAACTGCAATTGAGCTTAGGTAAAACAGTAGCTTTTACCTTGAACCTTCAATTCAAAAGACCCCTCTTGAGCTTCTTCTCCATTCTCATAAGGCCAAGAGTCAGAGATAAGAGTCCAAGCTTTTTACCCCAGCACAAGACAGTACTCAGTGTATTAAAAAACATCATAATTTCCTGCCTAGCTGGACCTACTTTCAGCCTAATTCCAGGGCATGCACGGGGTTCTTGCCTAGGTCTGTCCTCCTGGGGATAATCCCTGCCACCATCACACATACCACAGTCCCCAAGATGCCAAGGAGAACAGATTTTACATGTGAAAAAGTATGTACTTGGGGTGTATGAGGCCCCTTGTTACAACTGGAAAAAGGGAGAGGTAGGAATGTGGTGAGCTGAGTGCTGCCATGACCTGAAGACTAGAAGGTAGGAGTCAGATCACCCCCTTTTCTTTCCTTCTTAGCTACTTTTTTTCTTAGATGTAATAATAACTAACACTTTTTCTCAACATTAATACATTTTTCTTATCTATATACATATATATATATATATATATATATATATATATATAGCTACTTTGCCTTTTCTTCTACTTATTATTGTATCTTCAGTTTCTAGAAAAATATCTGGTACATGATGGATGCCCAGTAAAAATGTATTGATTAAATTAGAGAAGGGATACTATTATAATAAATGCTTTGTAATCTAAGCAATAATAAAATTGCTTTAGGGACACTGTGTACTATGACTAAATTACAGATCTACTTGTATAGTGGAAAATTATTCCTGATTTTACAAATACATGCTAGGTACTAAGTGTCATGTTAATCTGGCCCCAGATTAACTTTAAATTTATTCTTGGAAGGGAGAGATTCATTCCTATTAAGTTTGATAAGCTTGAAGGAGAGCTATGAGAAATGGCAGGCTCAAGAATAAAACTGAGAGGAAAGATGGGGGATTCCACTTCTCATCAAAATGAAATACACTACGCTTTATAAAGTCATAGTAAGGGAATTTCTGGATGCTTCTACTAGTTCCCTGTAACAGTTTTATATATGAACTGATGAACATGAAGTACTAAAAGCCATTTTGCAGGGGCAGTGGAATACTAGGCACAGTGAATGCTTAGTGGTATTTAACCAGATCTTGGAAGTGGAGACAGAGATAGAACTCTTGAGGAATTGATTAAAAGCATTATTTCCATCACCTACTGATGATCAGTTAGGTAACAAATCTTTAAATAGAATATTTCCCTTTGCTTTATATCATTGTTTCCTTAAGATGTTATTTGGAGTTGGAATAAGAAAGGAACTATTCCATGAAAGGGAGCCACAAAATTATGGTCTTGTGGTACTTTTTAGTAGATCCTTTTGAAATTACTTATGAGAGAGGATCGTCGTCATCTTTGCTAAACAAATGTCATTTAATTCATTAAAGTAGTTTCTTCTATTAAATATGTTCTAGATAAATCTGATTAATGACAAATTGTACATGACACTTGTTTCTTGTGGAAACAAGATGAAATTTGTTTTTAATTAAATTTAGTTAAAAAGTTATAGTAAGATGTACACTCAAATACAAACAATATTTCATGGAATTGTCAGAATATTGAATGGCTTACATATGTTGCTTTCTACTGATGCATACCTGAAACCTGTATAATGTTATCCCATGTTATTTCAGTTAAAAATAAATAAATGAATGAATGAATATTAAATAACTGAGATTCATCTTTGTGGTTATGTAAAAACAATAGTTTATTCATTCCCATTCAGCTGAATGAATGTACTGAAACTTATTTATCAATTCTTCTTTTGATGGATATTTGGTGTTTTCAATTTAGGGTTATTATGAATAGTGCTGCCATGGATATTTTTAACTTGCCTTTTAGTGCACATATGTACACATTTAGGTCTGGTAGATACCTTGGAAGAAGTGCAATTTTTGGGTCATAGGGTGAATTTTTATTCATCATGAGTAGATAATAACAGTTTTCCAAAAGTTTTGTATCAGTATTCTATTCCACAAAGAGTATAGGATGATGAGAGGATTCAGACACATAAAAAAGAGTGCATATTGTGTGAATCCATTTTATATAAAAGTCAAAAACATGCAAAACTAATTGATGCTGACAGAATTTGGGACTGTAGCTACCTCCTGGAATGAAATGACTAGTAGAGGACCTGAAGGGAGTGTTGGGGATGCTGTTTATGATCTATTTCTTTGTCTTAAAAGAGGTAATCCATTTCAACTGCAGTAAAAAAGAATAAATTACTAGGAATAAATATAGCCCAGCAGGCATGAGACATGTATTTGAAAATTATAAGACATTGATGAAAGAAATTGAAGAAGACAAAAATAAATAGAAAGTATATCTTGGGAGAATCAATATTGTTAAAATGTCTATACTACCTAAAACAACCAATAGATTCAACAAAATTCCTTTCAGAATTCAAATGACATTTTTTCATAAAGATTGAGCAAACAATCCTAAAATTTGTGAAACTGCAAAAGACTCTGAACAAAGAGGTTAATATCCAAGATACATTAAAAAACTCATTCAACCTAACAGCAAACAAACCAACAAACCAATTAAAAATTATGCAGAAGATATAAAATTTCCCCCAAATAAGACATACACTTAGCTGCTAGAGCATGTAAAGATGTTCAACATAAATCATAATAGCCTATTACTGCATACCTATCAAAATGACTATTATAAAAAAAAATAAGCACAGATGAGAATGGAAAGAAAAGGGTGCATATGCTGTCAATGGTAGTAAATCGATACAACCATTGTGAAAACTATTATGCATGTCCTTCAAAAAATGTAAGCTAGAACTGCCTGTGTTCCACCAGTCCCACTTCTGGGCATTTATTTGAAAGAAACAAAACACTAAGTCAAAAAGATATATGATGTATCTCACTCTACATTCACACGTTATTGACCATAGCTGATATATGGCAACAGCCTAAGTGCCCATGCATTTTAAATGAAAGAATGAATGAATGAACGGACAAATAAGTAAATAATAAATAGACATAATGTATATATAAATGTGAGATACATATGAGTGCATGAGTATTATTCAGGCATAGAACAAAGGAAAATCTGCCATTTTTAGTAACATGGATTGACCTTAGCATTACGCTAAATTAAATAGATTAGACAGACAAAGGCAAATGCCATATGATCTCATGTATATGTAAAATCCAAAAAGCAAAACAAGACAAAGAAAGCCTAAAGATAGAAATGATCTCACATTTATAGAGGACAGATTGGTAGTTACCAGAAGTGGGGAATGAAGGGTGAGCAAAATAGTGAAGACTGTCAAATGGTTTAAATGTGGACATAAAACATGTCATGGGTTCTTGTGTGCAGATGATGACAGTAGCTAATAATGTGGCATTATGTATTTGGAATTTATTAAGACAGTAGCTCTTAAAAGATACCATCACAGGAAAATATTGTACAACTGTAACTGAATGTGGTGATGAATACTAACTAGACTAGCACTGATCATTTTTAGACCATATAGTTGCATCAAATGATTTTATTATATTCCTGATATTAATATAATGATGCCAATGAAATCCAAGAAATAAAATTTTAAAAATAAATAAAATATATTTTATGACATTTTGATAATAATCTTTGCAGCATTGTTATTATTAAGAATAAAAACGTGTCCCTGTCCAGGGTAGAGGGCATCTATTTAGTGGAGGCCATCTCATATCAGTAAAGGACAGAGAAACTTCTTGTTCACCTCAGCTTGGATTTTAGTCTCTCTATGCCTGTTCATGTCCTGTACAAATGAAATGAAAAAAGATAAAGATAAACAAAACAGCAAAAAGAAGTGGCAACTAAGGAGATCATCTTTTGAACATTCATCAAGCTATGCATTTGTTTTGTGAAAATTTATGTAAGCATTTTATAACTCAGAAAAGCATGTAAAAAATTTCTATACCTAAACTGCTTGCAGGGAAATGAAACTTTCCCTGATTAGGGATCTTTATAGACATAGACTGGAGAGTTGGGAAATATAAATGTTTTATAGGAGGCTGCATGAAATTACTTCTGGTTCTTCTTTTATCTTTATTTCTTGTAATAACGTTTCTTGGTATCTCCTATGATCCTTCATGTAACTTGGTTTTATGACCATCCACCATCCTGACCAACCTCTTTTGCAGGCAGTCTCCAGGAACAGAACTTTTAAATTTTGATTTTCCTTGCCATGCAGCACTTTATGATTACATGGATATCAGTGAAGTGTTTGTGGTACATCTGCTGTGGGACCTTTGTCAGTAACAGGAAAGTGACAGACCATCTGCCCTTTTTGTGATGTTCCTTCTCCTCATTTCCCCAGTTGTCCCAGCTGTTCAATGTGATGGGGTATTGCTAACATGTTGTTTGCCATTTCAGTCTTTTTGGTTTTGTGCATGAAAAGAGTACACTAATAGAAACAAAAATCAAGTGAAAAGGAAAGGGGATCGAGCACAAAATTCTGGCAGGGAAAATTATCCCCTCCATATAAAAGGAAGAAGGAACCCACAGCAGAGAAGCCAAATGATAAGCAAAGGAACTTTCCCATAGAGTGAATCTACAGTGAGAAATTGTTTCACATTATATTGTCAAGAGACTTTCATAAACTCCAAATAAGGAGTATCACCAAATTTTAAAATCTTGCTTGGAAGATACTAGAGTAAATTAAAATGTAAACTCTCTGTCTCAAACAGAAAGAATGCAGGATTCTTCCTGAAGAGAGGAAAGACAAACTTAAACACATTGACCTTAAAAGATGTTAATGAAAACAAAACAAACAATTGTGAAAAAAATAGAGACCTGTTACTATTGTGTGAATCTTTTTAGGTTCATTAGGAACCATGTTGGAGACAAATGATTACTCTCAGAGTATTTGGCACACAACTCTTGCTTATATATACTGCTGATCACTATCTTGTCTTCTGGGAGCCTTCCTATGTTCAAGCAATTGCCCTTCAATGAATTCCTGTCACTTACAACCAAAAGAGGACTAGTATTCAAATGGGCAAGTATGGAAATCAGCTGAGCCTTGTAGACATGACATGTAGAAACTGACTAGAGGGTTGGAAACAGAGAACATTTTCTCCTTCTAGAATGAAAAACTGTACTTTTGTTAGTGATTATCTGATTTCTCTCTTGAGATTAGATATTGAACTCTCTTGAACTGACAGTTTTAAAATTTTGGATAAATTGTTAGATTACCAGAAATTTTTTGGTGGCCTTTATTTCTGGTGGCCTTAATTGACACATTTCAGAAGGGCAAGGCATTTCTAAGGATACTGTGCTGAAAACCAGAATTGGGAATAATAGGGAAGTATCTAACTATTATAAGAGAGATCTGAACTGCTAGAGATCACATAATCATTGGCCTTACTTAGCTGCAATAGTAGTTTATTGTTTTCTAAATTTTGAAGCTAATGGTAATACCAGATTGCGATTTGAAGTATGAATATACAAGAAAAGAAGCTGAAACTTAGAACCCCAGTTTCACATTTTCTAGCATCTCTGCCCCACAGAACACATCTTGTTCATTGCTATAGTATATAGTTTTGGTGGTTGGAAATTAATCTTGGCATAAGATCATTCTAGATTGATGTTTTCAATATGGTAGTCACAGCTATGTAGTGATGTAAACTTAAATTAATTATTTTTTTTATTAAGGGAGGCATGAATTGTAGAACAACCAAGATATTACAATACCTGATATGAGTCCTTCTAGCTCCATCCATGTTGCTGCAAATGATACATGTTTGTCCTCCTTGATTGATGTTTGTCCTCCTTGAATATTCCATCATGTACAAATACCACATTTTTTTTCAACCATTCTTTGGTAGTTCCATTTTCAGTTGTTTGAGGGTTTACCACACTACTTTCCATAGTTGAACTATCCGTGTGCCCCTGGGATGAATCCCACTTGGTCATGTTGGATAATCTTTTTTATATATTGTTGGATTTGACTTACCAGGATTTTGTATAGAAATTTTGCATCTGTGTTCGTTAGGGAGATTGGTCTATAGTTCTCTTTCTTTGCACTCTGTTTGGTTTTGGAATTAGTGGAATGTTTGCTTCATAGAACGTATTTGGTAGTGTTCCTTCTTTCTAAATTCTTTAAAGAGTTTTAATAGTATAGGTGTTATTTCCTCTTTGAATGTCTGGTAGAATTCATTTGTGAAACCATCTGGACCTGGGCTCTTGTTTTTAGGGAGGGTTCTCATGACTGCCTCAATTCCATTGCTTGCAATTGACTTGCATAAGTTCTGTATTTCTTCTTTGTCTTCTTACTTCTTCTCCCTCTTTTTCTTTCTTTGGCCTATTTCTATATCCTTGAGCGTGCTGATTATTTTTCTATTTCATCTAATCTGCTTCCTTGGCTTTTTCCTACATTTTTGAGCTCCTCTACTGCAAGTCTTAAATCCTGGATCTCCTTCAATTTCATTTTCAGGGATTCATTTTCATTCTTCAGTTCATCACTTAAGTTATTTTTGTTGACAGTTTCTTTTTTATATTTTTCTACTTCTTCCCTTATCTATTGAAGTGCTTTTATCATGTTGATTTTGAAGTCTGTCAGAAATACATGCCATTTCTTTAATATCTTCCTTGGTGTTTTCTGGAGATTGATGATTTTTTGGTAATGTTGTATTGTTGACCATAGGGCTTGCTTGCATGTCTACAGTTTTTCTCCTTACTATGCTTTGCTTTCAGGTTTGTGTTACAAATTGAGCAACCATGGCTCTGGTATTGGTTGGCGTGTTGTATGTTATCAAAACTGTAAGTCTGAACTTTAGTTTACTTAGTAGCGCTGGTGCTGCACCAGCACCAGTGACTTCCCAGACCACCTAAAAGAGGCAGGGGAGGCTCAGAGGAGGCTCCTGAGAAGGTGGGACCTTCTGGGCATCTGGCTGTGATGGCAGAGCAGGATGGGGGTCTCCAAGCTGTCTTGGAGCATGACAGTGTGCTTTCCCAGCTGTCATGAGAGGGGTAGGACAGATTCAGAGGGGGCCCCTGGAAGGGTGGGTCCATCTGGGGGTCTGGTTGTGATGGTGGTTCAGGTCAGGGGTCTCCATTAATTGAAGTTAGATAAAGTAAAAAATGTATTGTTCATTGGCTTGAGCCACTTGTCAACAGTCCAATAGCCCCAAGTGGCCTACCACATTGGACAACACAGTTTGTGAATATTTCTATCACTGCAGGAAATTTTATTAGACATCTCTGGTCTAGAACAAATTCATGTATGAGACCAAAATTCTATTTGCCTAAGCCAGATTAAGGCTTATAACTTTAAACAGAAATCAAGAAACTTGGTAGTCTCTTGGATTTGTTATTCAGTCTAGATTATACAACAAGATTTCCAATATTGCTAAATAGCAGAGGTGTCCAAAACAATGATACTGAACAAGAACCACTTAAATTTGTAGAGTAGCTGTAAGCTCAGCACCGAGAAAAAAGAAGACTGTTTCTCTAACTCAAGCCGAGTCACCAAACGAATTGAACAAAGTTAGAAGGACAACTGTGGCCTCTACAGCCTCTTTCCTGACTGGTTCTGAAAAGCATAGGTAAAATCTTCTGAGGCAGCTTATCTTCGATGTCCATAAATGGAAATTTTACTGCTATTGTCTTTCCTCACCCCTCCCACCCTGTTGTTACATACTGAGTTGCATGGGGGAAGCATTGTAATTACATTCACATATTTATGTTCTTTGAGAGCTGTATCTGGATCTTGATGAGTCATCTAGAGAAAAAATCTTGTGTTGTTGAGCTTAGAATGGTCATGCCACTTCTGAAATATTATCAGGATACAACCTGGAGTTGTCTTATTGTGAATTAGGTTCTATATGGAAGAGGTGAGTCAAATTAAGCAAGAATTTGTTAAGGATTTGGGTATAAAAAGAAGAAATGCATGTGATGGAGAGAGTTATAGAATTACATAGTTAGTGAATAACTTTTAGTGGTAGCTAATTCCAGATTTGATAGAACATCTATCACAACCTGATATATTTTGGGTTTTTGTACATGACCCCACTTTCTGGCTCTAGTAGTTTGACTGGGCAACTATTTATTCTAAGTCTTTTCCTACAAAACCTTATAGCCAGAAGGATCAGTCTAAGGATGAACACCTAACCTGGGCATGATGAAATGAAGCATAAAAGTCAAGCATAAGATTGTGATGTTCCTGCAGAGAAAAAGAAAGCTAAGCATTGAATGAGAAAACTAAAGTGGAAATCTTTACTCTGATGATATATTCAGCCTAGGAAAAGTGACTTTATCTCTTTGAACCTCAGTCTATTCATCTGTAAAATATAATATTCAGTACTAAAATAGTCCAGTGAAATTAGTATGGAATTTTAATGAGCATCTTGCAGGAGCATCTTGGGGAGAACTAAGTTAGTCAGATCTAGTTCATTAAAGATTCTTTGCAATGAGACTTCTCAGAATATTGAATATAATGATGTACATTGTGAATTTCTAGAAGGACATAAGTATGCAATATTTCTTAAATTTCTTTGCTATCAGACATTTCCCCCCATGGAACCTTTCGCAGAGCAATGTTTCCATAAACATATTTTGAGTAATGTGTGGGGTAAAGTTTGTGAGACCCTCAGATGCTCCAAGGTGGCATGGATGCCATGATGTTGACAGTCACTGACTTACAACATAGCCCCGTGGGAAAGAGAGCATTTACTGTTGCCTACATAGTTTGAAGACAGCCCCTTTCTTCAGTCAGAAATCTTGTGAGGCACCCAGATGTGTTACTTGCACAGTGCCAAATAGACACTTGACTGGATTTTTGCTCAAATCAGGCGAGCCTGTTGGCATTAAATAAACACAGAGAGAATACATTCCTGAGCCCCTTTCCCATTAGCCACGCAGCAGCTGCAGCCCATGGCTGAACTGTTCCTCATCTTAACTGGGCATGTGTCCAGCAGCACTGAAGGACATAGAAGGGAAGAGGGGATGATGCATTATCCCATTTAGAATTTAAGGACGATGAAGCACTACCTTTCCTTAAATAAAGAAAACATAGAGCATGCACCCAGGATTCCAACATTTGAAGAAATTTGCAAGTACATCTCTTCCACCTACTCACTGGATACTTCTTTCTATTATTATGCCAAATTCTTATTATTTCCTTCACTAAGAAGCATACTAACTACAAAGCAACACATGTATAAAGAACTAATAATAGGCAGAAAAGACTATTATTTTGGCTTAAAATGTGACTCCTTACAGATTTCATGTTTTGGTTTAGTTCTACCTCTCGGGTCACACAGAATGGATTAACCCTCTGGCATGATGTCCTGAATCTAAAGGAGGAATACATTGTACTTGTGTAGATCAAATAAATGTCAGTGAGACTTTTTCACAACTGTTCAGTGGCTTGGCAGACCAATGGAAGACAGGTTTTGTAGCAGGTTTTATAACTTCTTTGTAGCATCTTCCTGTTTCATAGTTTTTGTAAATATTTTTTTTGCCAAGTTAAGAAGATAAATTAGTAAAAAAAAAAAAAAAAGAATATCTGCATGGACAGTGCAGGTAACATGATGCCTTCTTAGCTTAGAAGTAAATACTATATTTGACATAGAGAAGCAAGATAAAAATCCCCAAATATATAAGCAGCAGCTGAAATAAGCCATATGCAGGCAATGAATTATTGTTTGAAGGTAAGCCCTGTAATGAGCTCTGTAATGGTCAGTGAGTGAGGCCCTCAGAGAGGGACCTAGCAGGGATATGATGAAGGGTATCGTCTGATCTGTCGCCAACTTGGTCACAGATATCGATTACAGTAAATTCTACAAGATATGCATATCATTAACTTAGTAACATAATATTTTGGTCTCTATGGTGTTTCTCTTGAGTGTATAAATGTAGTTAGCATGTGTTTCTGCCAGCAGATTTTTTTTTTTTTAGGTGAATCACCATAGAAGTTGAGGAGAGTAAAGAGCTTTCAAATATTTTAATAACTGAAGCTGGGTTGTGCATTAATCAATCCTTTTGATGTTCTTCATGAATCACTTTATACCTTAACACACTCAAATAAATGAAATGCTTACATACCTATAGTTAGATTGGAGAGTTGCTCATTTGACTAATATCTTCTTAAGATCCAAAAAGTCAATAAATTATCAAGTTAAAAATTTCTATAATCTTTGTTTTAAGGGATGCTTCTATTCCTCCTGTTCAAAGGAGAATTCAATATTTTTTGAGTATATTCTGAGAAACATTTTGAGCAAATGATATTTTTTCCTTTTCAGTCATTTTAAGAGACTGTGTTATCTTGGAGAAAGGGTTCCTTCTTATTTTCTTAACTAATTTTCCTTTTCTTAGACTATTTTCCCACTACTTTTAGCACAAACAAACAATCCTTGTATTAGCATTTCACATAATCTATATACTATGAAAACAAGAACCTACAATCCTTTTGTTTTGTTGATTTTCATTCTCAGAAATTGAATTTCTTTTTCTGGCAGAAGACTGAAAATACTGTATAAAAGTATGAAAAGTTTTTGGCAAATATACATGTACATGTATATGTGTGTATACATGTAGGCATGGGTATAATGTATATCCGGAGAAAGAGAGAAAAAAACAACATTTATCTGAAACTTAGTAAATCTCCATTGTTATTTCTAAAAACTTCCATCCAATGCAGGAATATAAAGAATGCCTGAGAGGTAAATATCCAATATTTCCTTCCCTGGCTCCCTCCATTCTTCCTCTCTTCATCCCTACCTCCTTCTTCCATCCTTCTTTCCTCCCTCTCCTTTTTTTCATTCTTCTGTTAAGTTTAACTAGCTAACTGTATGGTTAACTATGTAGACACACATGAATATTTTGACAGAAAATTCAGAAGATCTGTTCAGAGTGATTAGAACTCACAGAGCTTTTCCATGCCTCACCAGGTCAGCACAAGAGGGCACTTGTTCACTTGAACTTTTCATTGTCATTGCACCATTGGAGAGGAGCCCCACTATGTGAGACTGAAAGTCTGTTCAGGGTGACTGGCACAGGAACCCACTCTGTCCTTCAGAAAAGCAAAGTCCTTCACTCTAGAATATAAGCCCTCTCTGAGATAAGAAGGGGAGAGTTCCTGGGTTTTTATTATACTGGGAATATAAGGAAATTCTTCAGGGTAGATAAGTTTTAAAATATATTCTCTGTCTAGTTTCTCACTTCCAAGACACATTTTCTATTCAGTCATCCTTTGACCATATTTACTAGTGATCTTTCTCAGAAAGCTTGAACCATGCAGAAACTTGGACATATTTGTGGAAACCCAAGCATCATCCATTTATACATCCAACCAAAGACTCTTGAGGGTGTCTAGTCTTCTACATGTAAACATACTACATTTATTAAAAGTAGAGAGACTTCTGAGACATGGGTTTTCTTCTGTGGATTTTGGCATTATGAAGTTTGTGTTCCTCCTGTGGTGCAAGTTAATTGCTTTACAATGCAGCTCATTATATTTGAAATGATCAAATTACTAGCAAGCTCTTTCTTATGGTAAATTTAGGTCTAATTCTTTGTCATATCAACCTAATTATTGACTTTTTTTAGACTCATTAACAGGATTCAAAAATCAAATTGATATTCCCTCAATCACAATTTTTTTACATTTATTTTGCATTTTCTTTCTCATCCAAATAAGTTGTCTTTGCTAAGCTTCCCTAGATTCTTCAACTGCTTCCCTCTTGAATTAAAAATGCTTATTTAATAGTTTCTTTTTAAAAATGATTTCTAGCCATTTCATCATCTTGGTTGTTTTATTCCAATATGACCTAATTTGTCAATGGTTCACTTAAAATATTTCTTGAGAAATATTTTAGGTGTTTCCTGACTAGTACAAAATATGACTTTTAGCTCTTTTACAGAATACTCCAGAATATGGCTTTTACCACTTTCTGTCTGCTTCTGATACCCCTCTATAGGCAGTTTACACACTTAAATTGCTTTTCAACACTTTGTTTCCTATAACCAAACACATTGTAAGGAACCTTGGCTCCATTCATAAATGCAGCTTGATGATAACCATTACAATACAGTAAAAATATTTACAAGATTGTTATCAAATTAAAGTTATTCTTACTGCTAATTACCATAATTCAACCAATAGTTTACACATTCTCATCATTTAGTCTGTTGAATAATTGTTGATTGTTTTACTTAAATTTACTCCCAAGATAACTGGACAAAGTTCAGTTATTTCATTTACTAAGTTAACCCTATTGAATATATTCATGACTGACAATTAGGTCAGTCATGACCTTTTAAACAAAGCTTTTGAATTTACTTTCTCTCTTTACTCTATTTCTCTCTTTATTCTGATTTGAATTTATTTTCTCTCTTTACTCTCTTTACTTCAATAATTTATTTTTGAATCTAATTTACTCTTCATAGTAAAAATAAAAAATCTATTTAAAGCAAAGTGAATATAAAAATTACTCTTGAATTATGGAAAAATGTTTTAAATACATAAAAGTAAATATTATTCATTCAGCAACAAATATTTCTGTGCCCAACATGTTTTGCATAGTGGAATTATAGACAAAAGTCTGTGCATCATACTTTTAATGGTAAATATTATAAAAATAAGGCAAATATAGTGTATGACAGATAGTGGTAAGTGCTAAAGAGAGAAACCACAGCAGAAAAAAGAGATAGCAGTGGGACCATGTGGGAGAATTAAAATTGAAATAGCTTCAAAGGTTCCCAGGAAGCTGTCAGCCCAATGTTGGTTTTAATTTCAGATTCTGTATCTTTAAGCTTAAAGAAAACAATTTAGGAACTTTTCCTTTGTATTTTTTGTTGATGTTGCTATTTTTTTTTTAATTCAGAAATTCCCTTTCTCTAGTTTCCTTTTCCTCTCTCTTCCCCAACTTTGCCTTTAGTAGACACCCATCTAACATGACAAATCTAAGATCTCTGTTTGATGGGAACTCTTAACTTAGAAAGTAAACACAGATTGCATTAGAAAAGGTAGCTCAGTCCAAGCACCTAAAAGCAAGAATGTGTGAGAATGTGACAACTTGGACCTAAAATGAGAAAACCCCAGATGTTCTCAGGCTGTTTGTGTTTAGTGAAGACAACATGAAATTGATTCAGATCTTTTGTCACTATATTAGCAAAGCTTTCCCCACCACCATCTCTTTTCTATCACATGCTTGCAGAAAATACATACCAGTTTTAAGTGTCTTACACCAAGCAATCAAGGAGACAAATATACTTCAAGTAAAATCATCATTATATTCCAATTCCAAAGTAAACTCTTTTGAGTTATTCTTTCCCCTGGCACGAGTAATTGTGATTTAATTTTGTACTGGTATAGTTTCAAGGACTAGCACTGGTCATTGAAATTTTTGAGGGTTATAGAAGAGAATCTGATCATGTCTTTTGATAATTTCAGTATGTTCACCTATTGAAATTTTGCATGAAATCTCATCTCTCAGGTAACATATGGGCTCCCCACACAGCTGTATTAACCACAGCACTTACCCACTTGGCACACATGACTGGTTTGTTAGATGCACATGCTTTACCTATTCCTGTTATGTGTAAAATTCCTCAAAGGTAGGCAACTTTCTTATACACTTCTCATTTCTTTCATGTGTACCTACATGTACTTAAGTTTGGGTCTTGCTTCTGGTTAATGAATTCTTCTTACCTTGTTTGTATCAGGACACTTTGTGTTCAGAAAGGAACAGTGCAGTGCCTGTGGATGTTTGGGAAAGACAGCAGTGACTAGATCAACTGGAGTCAGGGGTCGGATAGGGGGTGTTGTGGGAAATAAGAGGCCTTCTTGGAACTGCATTTTCTAAGCTGAGATTCATAGAACAGACAACTATAGCTTCAGCCTCAGTCAGGACAGTTTTGTTCTGTTTCTTTCCTTTTTGTTATTGAATTGGCAGTAGTTTACATGTCTCTATAATCTGGGTGATATATTTTCACCCTTCCACATACATGTGCATATATTTCACTCACCTTATACCAAACTTCCTGTCCCAATGCCCAGCCCCTTCCTTCCCCAGGGTCCTCCCTCTGCCTCTGTCCCTTCTGGTAAACCAGAACATTTTTCAGTAAGTTTAAGGTTTGTTTTTGCTGTATTCTGCCTGTTACCTATGTTCTGGTTGTTTATATGGTTGTTTATCTTCCACAGAGAAGTGAAACCACCTATTATCTATCTTCTATGTTCTGATTTATTTCACCAAATATAATCACCTCAAGATCCACCCCCTAAAAAAGCAGTATCTTACCTTTTACAGTAGTTAACTAGTAAGTATACCATGGAGTATATAGTCCACAAATTCCTTGGAGTAATAATTCCAGCTGCCTATTGATAGACACTAAAGTGGTCCCATGATTTGGCTATTGTGGATATTGCTGCTGTGCACATGGAAGTATATGAGTCTTTTTTTATGTTAGACATTTCATATTGTCTGGGTAAATACCTGGTAGAGGTGTTGCTGGATCATATGGGATTTCCATTTTTATTTGCATTTCACTAAAGTTCTACAATAGATGAAATCTTGTTCTCCTATTGCTTTCCATACAGTATTGTATCAAGGAGGCTTGATGAAATCACTTATTACTGATATGGAATCTTTTGGATTTTCTAATTACATGATCATATCATCTAAGAATAATGATAACTTTGCTTTTTTATAATTTTCAAGTTAATTTTTGGACAGTATATAATTTCCCTCTTCAGGTGTGGTTACAGTAGCTCTCTTAGTTCCATCACTATATTCCCTTGTGCTGCCCACATTTCCCTCTCTCTCTCTCCCTTCCCCTCATGAATTCCTCATATATATATATACATATATATACATACATGTATATATATACATATATATATGTGTGTGTGTGTTTATATATATATAATATACTCCAAATTATTACTCCAAAGGTAAGATAGATATATATATATCCAAAGGTAAGATATATATATATATATATATATATATATATAAGATATATATAAGATATAAGATATATATATATCTTACCTTTTATAAGATATATATATATATATATCTTACCTTTTTCAGTAGTTAACTAGTAAGTATAGCATGGAGTATGGAGTATATAGTCCACAAATTTCTTGGAGTATTAATTCCAGCTGCCTATTGATAGACACTAAAGTGGTCCCATGATTTGGCTATTGTGGATATTGCTGCTCTGCACATGGAAGTATATGTGTCATTTTTATGTTAGACATTTCATATTGTCTGGGTAAATACCTGGTAGTAAGATTTGAAGATAAACCTTGTCTTTGTCTGACCTTGCGTGTTTTTTTCTGTATTCCCATTAGAAGTGAAACCATCTGATGATTTTCTTTTCCTTCTAACTTATGTTTCTCAGCAACAACCTCTCCATCTCCATCCATGTTGCCACAAATGGCAAGAGTTTTTCTCTTAATAACTGGGTAATGATAATAGTGTTTCTTTCTTTCCAAAAGAATTTTACTTCTCCTTGTTTCACAAAGATGTTTAGGACTTATAGTTCAAAAGAATAGTCCTAATAAAAGCATTATTGTTGACTTTAGCATTTAAATGTAAGGATATTTTGTTACATAGCAATAAATAATGAAAATATTAATAGATTTCCAGGAGAGTGAAAGTAGCATGTGCAGGTAGGGAGGAGTAAAAATGTAACCCCAAAGTAATAGCAATACATAAATGATTGATAATTTTAACAAAGAAAAAATGAATTTTCTCCAATATCTGAGTCTTACATAATAATTAATTCTAACTTCTGATCATAAAAACTAAAGCCATAAAGATATTAAGATATTTACACTATTTCCAGGGTATACTATTTCAATCATATTTTAAAATTTAAATAATGACCACTATTACAACTTTTATATAATCAATATGAATTTGAAGTTTCCACATATTAGACACCACCTTTGAGATAATTTTCTTCTACTGGAAGGACATACTGTAGAATTTTCCTTTGTCCAGATTTTTTGAGACAAATTCACTCAGTTCTAATTGATGGAAACATGTTTATTTATACTAGTAACAAATCAGTTGACTTCCTAGTTGTTGCTCTGTTTTGGTGGTAAATTGCTTTGGTATTATATAGTTTTTTTTTTCTTATTATTAATTTAAAGATTTTTTTCTTCTTATCTTTACTTTTCTGATATATCAGTAAAATGGACTGAAATTCAGAAGTTGTTACTTTTGCTTCAGATTTATTAATGTATAGATCAGCATCCTTCTTAACTGAAAAATTCTCAACCATTGTCATAAAAAATACTGTTTGCCCCTTTGTTCTTTCTCTCTCTTTATGGAATTTTAATGAAACTTACATTAAAACATCTCACTATTCTGGCGTCTTCTCACTTTCACCTTATTTATTTATTTTTTTGATGTTGGTGCTTCACTTTAAATATATCTTTCCTCCTTAACTTTTAGTTTGCTACTTCTCTTTGGTTATTTCTATTCTGTTAAATATATTCATTCAATTTTATTTTATTTTATTTATTTATTTTTAATTAATTAATTAATTTATATATATTTCACATATATATGTATATATATGTATATATATGTATATATATATATATGGGGGTCACCCACCATCTCCCCTTCCCACCCGCTCCAGCTGGTCCCCATTCTCCCCTTGTGCAGTTTCAGTTGGTTGACCATATGTTAGGGAAACCATTTGGCTTCTGTCCCTTTCTATCTGGCTCGTTTCTGCTACAATGATTTCTTCTAGGTTCATCCAGGTTTCCATAAATTCATCAAATTTGTCATTTTTAATTGATGAGTAATATTCCATTGTGTGTATGTACCACATTGTTTTCATCCAGTCATCTGTTTTTGGGCATTTAGGTTGCTTCCATGTCCTTGCAAATATAAATTGTGCTGCAGTAAACATCCGAGCACAGGTGTCCCTTTGTACCCACATATAGGTCTCTTTTGGGTAGATTCCCAAGAGAGCAATTGCTGGGTCAAATGGTAATTCTATTTTCATTAACTTGAGGGTCCTCTATACAGCTTTCCATAGTGGTTGGACTAGTTTACATTCCCACCAACAGTGTAATAGTGTTCCTTTCTCTCCACATCCTCACCAGCAATTCTTGTTGTCTGTTCTTTGGATGTGGGTCATTCTTACTGGTGTAAGGTGGTATCTCATTGTTGTTTTGATTTGCATTTCCCTTATTACTAGCGATGTTGAGCAATTTTTCATGTGCCTATTGGCCGTTTGTATTTCCTCTTTGGACATTCAATTTTAAATTTCATTTATACATTTTATTTTTTAGATATTCTTCTGGCTTCTTTAAATCTTTGTCATTTTGTCACAATTTTTTCATAATTTAAGTTCTCTGCAGGATGTGTATATTCTATATACACCCTTATATAATATACATATACAAAAGTTATATATATATATTTATATGTGTCAAATATATATGCACATAATTGATAGTTTTGGTCTGTCTCCAGTCATTTCAACATGTGAATCTCTGCAAGTCTGTTTTGTTCTTTTCCTTTATGGTGTCCCTTACTCATCATATTTATCTCCTTATATACCTGATTGTCTTTGGAGTGTGTTGGATATTTCATGTGAGACAACAGCTGTAGGGATAGTTGTGGAAGTCTACAATAAGTGCACATTAATCCAGTTGTGATTTGTCAGTGTGCTGTCAGGCTGCTGATTTTTAGGATTACCTTACACTAGGTCAAAAGGATTTAAATGGTCTAATATCTGCCCTCCCACCCCTCAGCCCCCAAAATATTCATTTAACCCTTACCATTCAGTAAGGAGACAGGCTTTGTTTAGTGTGTGAAAGAGGAATATCTTTTGCTTTTATGTCTGTCCTCACCTAGTGAGATGATTGAAATTTAAATTCAAATGATCAGAATCAGCAAATACTTTTTAGAACAAAGCAGTTTATACATTCTGTCCTGTTTTTCCCTTTGGGGTCTCTTTATATGTTTCTAATCACCCTCTATTTTTCTCTGTGGAAGGAATGAAACTAATAACCTGCCTGTTTGCTCTTCAAAAACTTTAAGTTCATTCAGTGTTTTAAGTTTTAATCAATGTTTTGAAGTTTAAGTTTAATCAATGTTTCAATATATTCATTTAAAAGTTCAAAATGTGGCAGATTTTAACAAATTGTCTTGAACAGAGATTGTACCAATTTTCAAACCCTGCCAACAATATTGCCTCATTTACATGATATAACTCACTAAATTTGACTTATATATATTTTTTGAATCTTTTATCACCTGGTAATTATATCTAATTTTAATCAATATAGCCTATATTTTGAATAAGGATAAATGATTTTTTTTGTTTAAAAACAATTTATATGGCTTTCTGTGTTTTCTCATGCATATAATTCATTCATCCTTCAATTTGATTGATAGATAGTCTATGTGAGAAATGAGTTATTTTCAAAAAACTTAAGTGCCATATCTTCCCATTTTAATGTTATCTTTGCATTTTCCTTATGGTACTTTGATCTTTATAAAATATTTGCATTTTCTGTAGTTGAACTTATAATGTTATTTCCTACACTTTGTTATTATCACATTGATGATCCTTCATACTTTGAAATTAGAAAATAATTTCTTCATTATGTTAATACTTTTATGTTTTGTTAGGACACTCTTCAATTTCTTAAATTTATTTTGCTGAGGGGTTAGATATGAGTCATATTTTCTCCATTGTCCAAACACCACTTTTGAACTTTGTATTCCCCCATGTAATATTATATATATATAATATAAAATTTCTCCTCTACTATATATTGAATCTCTACTTATTTCAATATATTTCTTATCTTCCATTTTATTTCATGTATCCCTCTGTTTCAATTACTGAAAATTTTAATGGTTTTTAAATAGCAGATGGGCTATTCCCTCAATACTCTTCTGAATCTTACTTTTAAAAAATTTTTATGACCTTTAAAAGTAGTTTCACAAATAAATTATTTTATTTATTTTTATTGGAATCAAGCTATATTTAAAGATTAATTTTAGGGAAATTTTTATTTTTATGTTAAGTTTTCATAGCCAAGATCATGATATGCTTTTTTTATTTGTTTAATATTTCCTTTTTCCACTGGTAGTCCTTTTACATTTTCTTCTATAGATTTTGAATTTTTCCATTTTATTAAGTACTAAAAATATTACCTTATCTTATTCTTTCTTAAAGAGATAACATAGTATAGTGTTAAGATCACAACCTATGAATTTAATATTCCCTAAATTTACACTATTATTCTACTTTTTAATAATGTAAATATGGAAAAGTTATTTCAACTTCTTTTGGCTCCATGTCCTCATCTGTCAAATGCAGTTGTGAGGAATTAATGAATTGGGCCAATGAAATTACTTAGAAACTGACATATATTAAGTGTTCAGTATTAACTCTTACAGTTGTTGTTAGAGACAGTTGTCTTTTTCCACTAAATCTTCCAACATTTCATTGTATATATGAACAGAACTGTTGGATCCAGTATGTATTTTTGTATATCCAGCTTATTAAATTTTCTTATTATTTGCAATAATCTTTTCAACTGATATTCTAAGTATATAATCATAAAAGTTTCAAATATTTTACTCTTTCCAATTTTTATATTTTAATTTTTCTTTTTTCTGTTTACATTAGTTGAAATGTTCAGAAAAATGTTTAAAAAATATAAAGCAGAAACAAATTCCTTGATTCTTAGCATACAGTTTACGTTGGTAATCTGTGTCAAGTTCTGAGCATTTTTCATAGATTTTCATATACTTTAGCAATTCCTATAGATTCCTTGAATGTAGAAACTTGTTTTTTTCATCAACACATGGCAAGTTTATTAAGAAAAAGAGAAAAGTTTATTAAGAAAAAGATGAAAGGTGAACAATCTTAAAAGATAAGAAATGCTGGAACATAGATACTTGCCTGAATTCATAGATACATACCACTACACTTTCCTTTATGAAAAATCATAGAAATAGAACTAATTAAAGCTAGAATCATAAATTTTATCTCAATTTATCTTCTCCACCATACGTTAAACAATAGTTTAAGCCGCTTGTTTTATGAATGACAAATCTCAAGATCATTCATTCTCCTCTATCTGAAGTTCTTTATTTCTGTACACAGGACTATTACCATAGTCTTTTGACTTCCAATCAGATCTGTTTTCTTAGAATTGAGACATTTTGCATGATATGAATCTCTTGTTATTAAAACCAGGAAATTTTCATACAAACTGGGAAGACTTGATCACCTTACATCCCAGCCTTCAATATCACCACTCTTTTGTTGACTTGAAGTCAAAGGTATGTTTTTCTCTCCCCAGAGAAATTATGTGTGCACACAAATTTTGCATTTGGTCTCAGGAGTTTAACATCTTCTGAATCAGTGTGCTAGTTGATCACAGATTTGAATGATCAGATTCTGATTGTTTAATCAGTCCTCCATATGGTGCCAGAATTATCTGTATCAAACCACAAATGTGACCATTTAATTCTCTTCTAAATGTTCTTTAATGGCTCCCCATTGCCTATAGAATAAACATCATATTTTGTAGATTACAAATGTGGTATTTTCATACAGCTCTTGTCTTCATTTATCAGCATATCTCTCAGGACTTTATTCCTCACATCTACATTCCTGTCTTATTATATGACTGGTGGAGTCCTATGAGTTCCATTGCTAAATTTTTTAATGCATTCTCAACCTGTGGTATATAATGCCTCCATCACTATCATCATATCTGCCTAGAATGCTACTCTGTTTTTGGGAAACTCACTCAAGGGCCATTTCCTTTCTGAAACATTTCCCTCTCAAATCATTCTAATAAGACAATTATGCCTTTTGTTTTCAGTTCTGTAGTTAAAGTTGATGTATACGTGTTATATACTTACTATCTATAGAAATGAACTTTCACATACTTGTCTCTGCAAAGATATCAGGAATGTAGATCAAGCTCAGCATTGTGTCTTACCCTAATTTTATATCCCTAACACCTAACATAATGCCTAATACATCTTACATAATCAATACATAATTATTCACTAAATTGATGAATGAAAATAACAAGAATATGATAAACATCTTATTAATGGAAAAGCAATTAATAATAATCATTGCTCATTGCTTAAAATCATATGTACTTTTAATGAAGTTTGTGTGATTTAAGTAAATATCACCATTACCAATTTCCATATTAACATGGTGATATGCAACATCTTACTCCTTAATATTAGTATTCTATATATTAGGAAGAGGAAAATGCAATGCTGAATTAAAACTGCTTCTTTATATATTATAGCTGAACCTTCCCTGGTGATCTCATACTGGATTAGCTCAGAAAGTCAACTTCACATAATTTGTGAGAGACTGAAAAAGATCATAATGTGAAAAAAAGGTACTAAAGAATTACATTATGCAGGCATATAAAAGTCATCTATGTAATGATTTTCTGTTTCCTACTTTGTCAAAATTCAGACCACTAAGAAATTGATCAGTTTGTTTTTACGACTTGAAGTCTGGTTTTGTGTGGTTTAGAAAGTAATCATGTAGAAGTGAAGGTAACTGATTTTGTGTCTTTTACAAAATTTATAGCACCATTACTAGGTCCAGTGAGTTCCATTGAGCACACAATTCGTCAAATGCAAATAAAACTAAATTTGAACTCTATAATTTTGATGAGCTCACAGGTTCCTCTAGTTCCATTATAGTGAATACTGTTATGTTTCACTAACGAGTTCCATAAACTTTGTTGCTCTTTGTTGTTTGCCTCCATCTCAAAAATGCTAACAAAACACTTGGAAAGTAAAACAACTAATTAACCGTTCTGTTTTATTTCATGATGAGACTTGCCTCTATGGGTGAAGGTTGGCAAGGCAAAGAGGGTGAGACTTGGCTATACAAAGAAGTCACTGGAAAATATAACAGCTCATCAAAATGGGAAGCCAATGAGGATTCAACTTTCTTTCTTTCCTTCTTTCCTTCTTTCCTTCTTTCCTTCTTTCCTTCTTTCCTTCTTTCCTTCTTTCCTTCTTTCCTTCTTTCCTTCTTTCCTTCTTTCCTTCTTTCCTTCTTTCCTTCTTTCCTTCTTTCCTTCTTTCCTTCTTTCCTTCTTTCCTTCTTTCTTTCTTTCTTTCTTTCTTTCTTTCTTTCTTTCTTTCTTTCTTT